>JAQGEQ010000327.1:0-34090 GCA_034620365.1 Pegea sp. RAD2-039 | reverse complement strand
TAAAACATTTCAGTAAATTTATAAATCTCTTTTCTTCGATATAACAATTAAATATAATATGCTTATGATATCATAAACCTTTGAAAAACTGCCTAAAACATTGTTTCTATTGAGCAAGTTTGATTAAAACTTTTTGCAGAACGATTTAATTTCATTAACTGTTAATGCAAAACGATTTTAAAAAGAATAGATTTAATCTTACTTTTGTCAAGCAAAATTATTTTGTTGAATTTGGTGTTTTATTTTCCTGTCTTTTTGTAAAATCATTTTTATGTAAAATTCTTTCTCAGCTTGACTTGCTTATATCATCAAATACTAAAATTGCCGAAAATGCACGACTATGCATTGAAGTTGTGACGTCACGATCACTAAAAGTGGAAAATTAAGCGCTGTATCATTCGCCTAACCTGCTAGGTCTCATAGCAATTGAAACAAAAGATTGATATCAGTATTCAATTGATAGTGCACTAATAAATGTTGCACAGGAATTTGTGAAAAGTAAACTGAACAGTAAGACGAGTAAACAAATTTATGCATTTTAACTGTACTGTAATATTCTATTCTCTATTAAATATGACAAAAACCAAAGTAATTGTTTTAAATAATATTATATTCGTTTGGTTTCAAACAATCTTTTATTTGATAAGCAAAATTGTTTCAAAAAATGTTTATTTCTACACTCTACTAATTTTTTTAAAAATTTTAATTCTTACTAATACTGCTTCAAATTTAAGATTTAAAAAAAGTATTTTAACAACTTTTAAAACGTTTAATGAAGTCTTAGACAAAACATTGAGTGTTTTTTAATACGAAATGTTGAAAAAGTTAAAGCTGCAGAGTTTTTTATCAGAAACTTTAAATAAAAATTAAGTAGATTAAATTATTTAACACATTTATTTTGTCACATAAAAAGCTGGGAAATAACTTCAGTAAAAATAATAACTAGGTATGATTTTACTCTTACAGTAAAAGTTATTAGGGTTACCCTTTAGAAATAAAATATTAACATTTTTTCTTAATTAGGTTTACGAAAAAGTTATGTTACAACGTTTTTTTTAATTCTTATTCCTTACTTTGAACACTTTCTGCAAAAAACATTTCTAATTTTAATTAGTTGTTATTAAGAAAGTATACATTTTTATATTTTATCTATATTTATATTTTGTTTAACTTTTTCGTTATTTCTATTTCTGATGTTGATTTAGTTACAATCACTGTATTAGCACTACAAAAATAACATTATATCAAAGAAAAGAAATTTAAAAATTTACTCAAATGTTTTATCTTTTAAAATTTATTTCAATGATTTAATCTCTTTCATAAAATGTTTATAAACTGATAAATAACTTTGAATTTTGAATAAACTTATTAAAACCATAACAAAGGATTTTTTACTAATTTAAGTAGTTTTTTTTCACAACATAATTAAACAATTTTCAGAAAAAACTAAAATTAGATAAATAATCTTGTAAACAATTTTAGCCAAATCCTAACTAAACGCATTGATTCAGATTTTACCAATTAGCAAAAAAAAAATGACAATTTATGTTTCTAAGAGCATATTGTAGCATTGTACATCGTTGAATTGATTTAATCGCTAAAATTACGTCATCGCTCTCAAATATTATACTTCGTTTGGTGGATATATACGTCAATTTTGGCACAGAAAGATGGCTATTAGCTCAGTAAGCTCAATAGACGCACTTTTGATAATTTGGAGATGCAATATGCATCAATACTTAACTAATAGTCTCTCAAAGGCAGATGCAGACTGTTTGAGAGATAAATAAATCTTGATGTCTGCTTATTTTTGAAATTAAACTGTAAACGGAAATAAATGAACTATTCAAAATTTTTTTTTTAATTTAAAATATTTTCTAGCTTCAAACGCTGCTGCTGTGATGACATTCGTAGTTTTCTTTACCATGACAAATTTAATCAAAATATACTTTCCTTGAGTTTGTGTCTTCTATCACTTCATCAGATGTTATGCTATTGTACATCTCTTTTCTAATTGGTTTTTGCGCTTGTTAAAAATGGAAAGTTTAATCAAAAGGATGTTTGACGTTTAGCAGCTAATTGAGAACTTTGACACGTTAGAACATTGTGACATGAAACTAGCTTCTCTAAACCTAGGCAACTGCTGTGACTATTAATACGTTAATGACGTAAAGTACTTTTCGGAAGTGGTACATTTATTCAATAATTAACTTTCAAATTTTATAAAATAAGAAGTATTTTGACATTATTAATTGCGATAGATTAATTGGTAAAGTATTTTTTAGATAAGGTAAATCGAAGAAGAAAAATTTATTTGAATACATTCGAATTTTATGAAAAGTTCAATGAACTTGAAAGATTGGGCAATTTTACCGGTTTCAAAAACTTTAGCTGTAAGTATAATATACTTAAACCATTTTTTTTATATGTGACAGTTTGTTTTGCTTTCACTGTTTTACTTTTGACTGAATAACCTTCAACGTTTTACCAATGTTTCCTTTTTTTATGACTGCTTTTGAACTTTTAAGTAATCATTGGAAAGAAACTTTATCTTTGACATGAGGTCTGGCATACTTTTTTTCACTCAAAAACTAATCTTTGTATTTATTTTCAAAGTCAATCTTAGAAATAGAAATACACAGTTGTTGATATTTTTTGGATAATATGAAATTTTAGAATTAAATAAACAAATTTAAATCCGAGAAAACATTACCATTGCCAAAATGATTCTTCTGTAAGCAATCTTAAAACAATTACATTTTCTTATAAAAAAATTGCATTTTGCAATCCTTTAAAATTTAAGAATATGACATCCGGCAAAAAGGTAACATACGATCAGCTATCATCAATAGATAATAGAAACGGAAATACTTTTTTATATACATAAATGTGATTGAGGGTGCCTAAAGAGAACACATCTCGCTAAGACACATTCTCTCATGAGTTTTTTGAATATGTCTCCACCTGGGCTCGAACCCGGTACTTCCAAGCTAGAAGTACTTTGTAGCTAGGTGTAGTAACCGCTTCGCCGCCAAGCAGAAATTTTGAAAATGTTAAAGGATATATATTTTTAACAACATTTGCTGATATATCTGTAGAGCCAAAACAATTTTTTTGTAATAACCCTAGTAAAGAAATTTGGAAAAGTAGTTTTATATTTCTAAACTATCTTTACAATTCTTTCAGTCATTGGTTTTGCCTATTGTACGTAGTTATGTGAATTTACTTGTTTCAGGTTTGATGCTTATAGAACATAAGAGACATTAACATTAGTCAATTTTTATTTTAGTTTAGTAAATATAAAGATAAAGAAATCCCAAAACTATTCTGCTAAAGGTTTGAGAATCAGATAAACCAAAGCCCAAGTTTTGCGAAAACTTTTTCAAACTGTATAAGGATGTTAATAATAGATAAAGTAATTATTTATTAACATAAACGTAATTGTCTAAATAGAACATGATAACAAGGAACTTTTATTACTACAATTGTGAACTCAAAGTTGTCAGAGTAACAAAGCACATGTTTTTAAATCAAAGTATATCAGAAATTATTTGTTGACTGCAAAATTTTTCAAACTGATTTTAAAAACTGGTTGAAATTTAAGAAAAAGACATGTATTTATAAGGAAACTTTCTTATTTTATCAGAATATCTTTGTTGGTCATTAACGTTTGTTAAACATGGCCCCCTGGTATTGGTGAGGTTACAATAACTACAGTCAACTTTTTTACCTCATTTTTTTTTAGATAAAATGAATGATATCTCAAACAAAAGTGCAAAATAAAATCGAATTATTTGTATATTACTGGATGAAGTTGCCTGTAATACTTATAAATGATACTACGTCGCCGAAAGGTACGTTTTACTTGCTAGTTAATAGAATTATAAATGCACACAATACCAAGATGCAGACACCAGAGCCTCATAGGAGTGATTTAATATATAACAATTTAATATATAATAAATTGATCTTTGATTTCTTTTAGTTAAACATCAAACTAAACCCAACTTTGTAAAACAGCATAAAATAAAGTAAAATTAACTAAGTAAAAGGATTATTGAATTAACATATGTTAAATGAAATTTTTCTGTGAATGGTTCTTTCCCTACTTGCTCAATGGTGAAAGCGTCTGTAGGCAGCTTTTTAAACATTTATGATATCATTAGCATATTATATTTAAATGTTATATTAAAGTAAACAACTTTCTAAATTTAGTTAAATATTCTATCTTTAAAAATTTGTTTCAATAATCCAATCTTTAATGTTGAATTTTTATAAACTGATAACTAACTTTGAACAAACTTATTAAAACCAGAAAGGTAGGTCTTCGACTAATATAAATAGTCTTTTTTTAAAACAAAAATAAACAATTTTCTGCAAAAATTAACTTAAAAGAATTAATCGTCTAAACATTTTTAGCAAATAACTCACTAAACTTCATGATTTCAACTTGATTTAGATTTTACCAATAAGACAAAAAAAAATTGATGATTGTTCTTTGTAAAAGCATATAGTAGCATTGTACGCTGTTTAATTATGTAAATGGCTAAAAGTAACTTTTTAAAACTCACAAATTTTAGACTTGGTTTGTTCTATATATACGCTATCTTTGCTACAAACGAATATGCTCATTAAATATAGCATCATCATTTTGGCAATTTTGAAGATGCAACTTGCATCGATGCTTAACTATGAATCTCTAGAAAACAGGTAGAAACTGTTTTCAAGATACATAAGTCTTAATGTTTGCTTATTTTCGAAATTACACTGCAAAAGAAAATAAGTAAACAATTCACCAATTTTGATAATTTAAAAAGATTTTATAGCTTCAAACGGTGATGTATATTATTACGTCATCCAATAATGACATTGTAACTTTGCTCTACCATGATTAATCCAATCAAAATGTACCTCTCTTAGTTTTTTGATTGTTAATCTTCATTAAACAGCAAACTTGTGTACTTCTAGATCTTTATTTATTTATCTTGGTTTTATTCAACTATAAGCTGTTACTTTGTATCTATTAGTTCTTGATTAACTGGCAGGTTTTACTTAGATATCAAGCACAAACCAGAATCAATCTTAGTATCAAACGTTTAATGTTGCAAAGCAAACAAAATTTGTAAGAGAAATCATTAAAGATTGATAGATTGGCCAAGAATGTTCATTTTAAGACCTTTGCAGAAACTAAATAAATAGTGTAACTAAAATAAGTTAAAATTGATTTATGTAATTTCCTAATTTCATTACAAACGGTTATAAAATAATCCGTTGAAATATAGTAAACTGTTGTTGCGATATTTAAAGCTATTATTTTCTCTGGTATGATTAAAGATAGAAGCTTAATTATTAAATACGTTTTAATATTTTGTCTCTATTTGTTGACCATTTTAAATCGAATCATTTGATGAGCATATTAATATACTATTACACTTCTTAAAGTATACAACTCAACCATCTTACTCAAGTAAGACATTGATAGTAATAAAATAGTATTTTTCTGTCTAGACCAAATCATTTTAATTTATCTGGAAAATGATTAGGAAATGTTTTAATCAAGATTCAACTGTTTTTTTAAATAAGATAGATTTTATACTTGTTCTAAAGATAAGAAAATTTCAAAATGGTCATCGTCATGTGCTCTTATCACACTATCATTATAAACTTAATCACATGTTATACGAGGTCAAACATATCAATAAGCTAGCTGTGATTGAAAATATCACTATCCACAAAACTTACGTGGGAAAAAAACTAGTGGCTAAAATCATATTCGTTACATTACTCTTAAAAGTAATCTTTTCGTTCAATGCTATGTTATGTTATTTTACATCTATTTTCTACTTGCTTTTTCTGCTTTTTTAAAATGTAAAGTTTCATCAAAAGGACGTCTGTGGCTCAGCAGCTAATTGATTATTTTGACACGTTAAAACAACATGACATCAAACTAGCTTCTATACACCTAAGCACCTGCTGCGACTTATAGTAGAATTGTAACATAAAGTACTTTCCAGAACTGGTTCATCTCTTCAATAGTTAAGTTTCAAATTTCATTAAATAAGAAGTATTTCAAAATTATTAAATCCGATAGTTTGGTGAAGTTTGAAAAGAACCTCTTACAGAACAATTTAATTTATTTAAATGTAATACAAAAAGAATTTAAAAAAATAAGTTTGAAACACACGTAGTGTTTCAGTTCAAAAGTTTCAGTTGAAAAAGATCATCTTCTCCTAGCTCACTCACAACTTAGTGTCAAGCAATCCGCAATTGTTAGATGAGTCAAGTAGTCAAATGCTAAAGTACCTTACCTGGAAATGAAATATTTGAATCTGACATCTTTCTGCAAGCAATGATGCAGAACGTCAGCACGATTTTAATAAGTTTTGCTTTTTACCTGGTTCTTGTCATTACTACATCATAAAAACTTACAACTCGACGTCCCTCTTGACTTAAGGATAAATCATTTTATAAATAATAATAATGATACAGTTCAAGATAAACCGTCTTAGCACAAGAACACGTGACTCTTCAAACAATTGCTGACTTCAGATACTAAGTTATGAGTGAGATAGGAGAAGATAGTCTATTTCCAGAATTATTAAACTACCAACAAATATTTCATATAAATATTATTGTTAAACATAATAATATGTTTTAAATGAAATCAATAAAACTATCTTTATGTCCCTTGAAGAAAAAACAACCTCAAGAAGATGATGGATAAACTTCAATTTGACTTCCATGTATGTATCTGATTTCTACTTGATTTTGGTATGGTTCAACGATGTATATGGTCGTTATGAAGATTCATTTTTAACCACAGTAATCTTTCTTTGATTTCTTTAATTCTTAGGATTTTAACTTTATCTGATCGTAGTTTCTGTTTCAATTATTGTTATCACTTTTGACTTTAAAATCTTTAATGTTCTCCTTGTAAAACATTAATTTGATTTTAAAAATTTAATAGTGAGATAGAATTTGATTTGATCTAAATGTCTAAGTAAAAGCTATCAATCAATCAAGACAGATAAAATGTCACAGCTTATAGTTGTTTCAAACCAAGTGATTAAATCAAGTCTCCAAGTAGAAAATTTTGTTGTCTACTAATGATTGGTAATCAATAACTTACTTAATCATGTGCATTTTGAATCAAATTGTCATGGTAGAGCAAAACACGAATGTCATTATTCGATGACGTAATCATATACAGCAGCGGTGTTTGAAGTTAGGAAATGTTTTAAATTTTAAAACAAAATGTGGAATAGTTCATTTATTTCCGTTTACAATTTAATTTCAAAAATATGCAGACATCAAGATTTATTTCTCTCTGAAACAGTCTGCATCTGTCTCCGAGAGATAATTAGTTAAGTATCGATGCATGTTGCATCTCCAAATTATCAAAAGTGCTTCTATTGAACTTACTGAGCCAATAGCTTTCCTTCTGTGCCAAAATTGACGTATATATCCACCAAAAGAAGTCTAACATTTGTGAGCGATGACGTAATTTTAGCGATTAAATCAATTTAACGATGTACAATGCTACAATATGCTCTTAGAAACATAAATTTTCAATTTTCTTTGCTATTTGATAAAATCTGAATCAATGAGTTTTTATTAAGGTATTTGATAAAATTAATTACAAGATTAATTATTTTATGTTAGTTTTTCCTGAATATTGTTTATTTATGTTGTGAAAAAAGAGTACTTAGATTAATAAACAATCCTTTTTTTGGTCTTAATAAGTTTATTTGAAGTTTTTTATCAGTTTATAAACATTTTATGTAAGAGATTGAATCATTAAAACAAATTTTAAAAGCTAAAACATTTCAGTAAAGTTATAAATCTCTTTTCTTCGATATAACAATTAAATATAATAAGCTTATGATATCATAAACCTTTGAAAAACTGCCTAAAACATTGTTTCTATTGAGAAAGTTTGATTAAAACTTTTTGCAGAACAATTTAATTTCATTAACTGTTAATGCAAAACGATTTTAAAAAGAATAGATTTAATCTTACTTTTGTCAAGCAAAATTATTTTGTTGAATTTGGTGTTTTATTTTCTTGTCTTTTTGTAAAATCATTTTTATGTAAAATTCTTTCTCAGCTTGACTTGCTTATGTCATCAAATACTAAAATTGCCGAAAATGCACGACTATGCATTGAAGTTGTGACGTCACGATCACTAAAAGTGGAAAATTAAGCGCTGTATCATTCGCCTAACCTGCTAGGTCTCATAGCAATTGAAAAAAAAGATTAATATCAGAATTCAATTGATAGTGCACTAATAAATGTTGCACAGGAATTTGTGAAAAGTAAACTGAACAGTAAGACGAGTAAACAAATTTATGCATTTTAACTGTACTGTAATATTCTATTCTCTATTAAATATGACAAAAACCAAAGTAATTGTTTTAAATAATATTATATTCGTTTGGTTTCAAACAATCTTTTATTTGATAATCAAAATTGTTTCAAAAAATGTTTATTTCTACACTCTACTAATTTTTTTTTAAATTTTAATTCTTACTAATACTGCTTCAAAGTTAAGATTTAAAAAAAGTATTTTAACAACTTTTAAAACGTTTAATGAAGTCTTAGACAAAACATTGAGTGTTTGTTAATACGAAATGTTGAAAAAGTTAAAGCTGCAGAGTTTTTTATCAGAAACTTTAAATAAAAAGTAAGTAAATTAAATTATTTAACACATTTATTTTGTCACATAAAAAGCTGGGAAATAACTTCAGTAAAAATAAATAACTAGGTATGATTTTACTCTTAAAGTAAAAGTTATTAGGGTTACCCTTTAGAAATAAAATATCAACATTTTTTCTTAATTAGGTTTACGAAAAAGTTATGTTACAACGATTTTTTTAATTCTTATTCTTTACTTTGAACACTTTCTGCAAAAAACATTTCTATTTTTTCTTAGTTGTTACTAAGCAAGTATACATTTTTATATTTTATATAAATTTTTATTTGGTTTATCTTTTTAGTTATATCTATTTCTGATGTTGATTTAGTTACAATCACTGTATTAGCACTACAAAATTAACATTTTGCTGCAGCGAGGCCAAAATATTCTTCAAACTTAAAGTCAGCTTCAAAAAGAGAGAATATCACCATAAAAATGTTACGCCCAAATTGTCGTGAAATAACAAATATTATTACTAGATTTAGTTTCATCAAGCACTTTAAGTTTTTGGGTAAGTTTATACTTTGATTTACTAAGATACTAATTTTAGATAATCAGGTTAGCCTTGATAAAGAAAGCCTTTGGTAAGCTCGTTGTGATAAGTTTTAAGCAATAGAGTTCTTAAAACTGAGATAAAGTTGAATATTTACAAGGTTGTTGTAACAATCTTGCATGAATCTTTTATTGATTCTAATTTTAATGATTTAATGAACTATTCGCTCAAATGATTATTAGTCACAAATGTTTTCACAAAAAATGTAACCAAAATTGTATTATGTCATCTAGACTTTGAGGTGCTACACAAAAACCTTGCAAGGATATAAACCTCTCTTTGAAACTTTCGATATACAATAGTCGTAATTGTCTTAAATTAAGTAGGATTGCAATAAATAGCAACAAAAAGTCTTTCTTATCTCAATTTAAAAATTATTCATTTAAAAAAAAGGTTTTTAAACGAATCCATACTTAAAACTGGTTTGTTATTAACTTTGAAAAGTCAAACATCTAAAATAAAAATGTTTTGAATGAATTAATCACTAGAATTTATTTTGTTGATTATACTGACTTGAAATATTAACTTTCGGTTTACTACGAAATTCAGCATTTTTATTTGGAGTTTACTTATATAAAAGTGATTTCAACCGCAAGATGGCGGTAAGTAAAAGAGCTTTTCTCTCATTTTAATTACTTTTTCATTAAGTACCATAAATTAGTTAATTTTTATTTAAAAGTTGAATTCTAGCATTTAAACCAAACTTTGATTTATATTACTTTAGTTATAGCTACAAATCATTGTCAGCATGTCAACATAAAAGCGATCTTTCTGGCAGCAAAACAAACATTATTCAAAACGTTTTTCAAAATGTGATAACTTATTCTTAATTCTTTAAAAAAACATGAACAACAAGTCTAAAGAGTTTTTTTGATAAAAGATAAATAACTTTTAATCTGAAATTGTTTTCAACTAAGATCGTATTTTTCAATGCAAAAAAAGTTTTGAAAAATTACATTCGTTGAATATAAAATTTGAATATACTTCAAGTTAGAAATCAATATTTCACAATTTTATGTGTAAAATAAAAATGCTACAAAATAACTCTAAGCTTGATAAGAAACCTACTTTTACAAAATTACTCATAAATAAATAACTATACATCTGTTAAGTAATAAAGCTTTAATTATTTAATTTTAACTTTATCCAAATTTTATCAAAAATTTTATAAAACTAGAAGTCTCAGAAAAACATCATTAAGATACTTTTTTTTCCACAGTTGAATAATATCAGACTTTAAATGACATACTTCAATTATTTGATCTAAACTAGTTTACTCAGTGAAGCTTATAAATGTTTGATATTATTATGATACTACGCTATAAAGTTGAACACATACATAATTCTCTCAGTCATTCAAAACCTCTAATGATGTCGTTTGAAATCATGTAGAGTCAGCTAAACTACTTTAACATCTCTTCTTGATTCATCAAACCTATCTCTAAAAATCTGTCGAAAATGAAGATCAAACAGTTCTTAATCTGGAGTGATAGTAAAACTGTTTCGTTTTTTAACTTGAACAATACACTTGAACAACAGTGTTTCATCAGATCATCTAGTACTAACAATTATTCTTTGACTTATTCAATCTATTCTCACAATAATAATATTTGCCAGCTTTTGCCAACTGAATGTTTTCAGGTTCTAGAAAAGTATAATGAGTTAGCGTCAAAGTTGTTGTCAATATTTAATACTGTCCTGAAGGCTAATAAGGGATTCTACGATGAGGAAGACCTTACTGAGGAATATAGTTTACATCAGATGAAAAGTCAAATGGCTGTTATTTACATTCAACTAATTGAGGCTTTTATTGTTATAAGTGATATTTTCAATCGGAGCGAGTTTATTGATATGTTTGACGCAGTATAAAATGTGATTAACTTTATAATGATAGTATGATAAGAGCACATGACGATGACCATTTTGAAATTTTCATGTCTTTAGAACATGTATAAAATCTATCTTATTCAATTAATTATTTACTTATTTAATTATTTGTTGACTGCAAAATTTTTCAAACTGATTTTAAAAAACTGGTTGAAATTTAAGAAAAAGACATGTATTTATAAGGAAACTTTCTTATTTTATCAGAATATCTTTGTTGGTCATTAACGTTTGTTAAACATGGCCCCCTGGTATTGGTGAGGTTACAACAACTAGAGTCAACTTTTTTACCTCATTTTTTTTTAGATAAAATGAATGATATTTCAAACAAAAGTAAAAAAGAAAATCGAATTATTTGCATAATGCTGGATGAAGTTGCATGTAATACATGTAAATGATACTACGTCGCTCATGGGTACGCCATATTTGCTAGTTAATAGAATTATAAATGCACACAATACAGAGATGCAGACAACAGAGCCTCATATGAGTGATTTAATATATAATAAATTGATCTCTGATTTCTTTTAGTTAAACTTCAAACTAAACCCAACTTTGTAAAACAGCATAAAATAAAGTAAAATTAACTAAGTAGAAGAATTATTGATCTAACATATGTTAAATGAAATTTTTCTGTGAAAGGTTCTTTCCCTACTTGCTCAATGGTAAAAGCGTCTGTAGGCAGCTTTTTAAACATTTATGATATCATTAGCATATTATATTTAAACGTTATATTAAAGTAAACAACTTTTTAAATTTAGTTAAATATTCTATCTTTAAAAATTTGTTTCAATAATCCAATCTTTAATGTTGAATTTTTATAAACTGATAATTAACTTTGAACAAACTTATTAAAACCAGAAAGGTAGGTCTTCGACTAATATAAATAGTCTTTTTTTTAAACAAAAATAAACAATTTTCTGCAAAAATTAACTTAAAAAAATTAATCGTCTAAACAATTTTAGCAAATAACTCACTAAACTTCATGATTTCAACTTGATTTAGATTTTACCAATAAGACAAAAAAAAATTTATGATTGTTCTTTGTAAAAGCATATAGTAGCATTGTACGCTGTTTAATTAAGTAAATGGCTAAAAATAACTTTTTCAAACTCACAAATTTTAGACTTGGTTTGTTCTATATATACGCTATCTTTGCTACAAACGAATATGCTCATTAAAAATAGCATCATCATTTTTGGTAATTTTGAAGATGCAACTTGCATCGATGCTTAACTATGAATCTCTAGAAAACAGGTAGAAACTGTTTTCAAGATACATAAGTCTTAATGTTTGCTTATTTTCGAAATTTCACTGCAAAAGAAAATAAGTGAACAATTCACCAATTTTGATAATTTAAAAAGATTTTATAGCTTCAAACGGTGCTGTATATTATTACGTCATCCAATAATGACGTTCTAACTTTGCTTTACCATGATTAATCCAATCAAAATGTACCTCTCTTAGTATTTTGATTGTTACTCTACATTAAACAGCAAATATTTCTACTTCTAGATCTTTATTTATTTATCTTGGTTTTATTCAACTATAAGCTGTTACTTTGTATCTATTAGTTCTTGATTAACTGGCAGTTTTTACTTAGATATCAAGCACAAACCAGAATCAATCTTAGTATCAAACGTTTAATGTTGCAAAGCAAACAAAATTTGTAAGAGAAATCATTAAAGATTGATAGATTGGCCAAGAATGTTCATTTTAAGACCTTTGCAGAAACTAAATAAATAGTGTAACTAAAATAAGTTAAAATTGATTTATGTAATTTCCTAATTTCATTACAAACGGTTATAAAATAATCCGTTGAAATATAGTAAACTGTTGTTGCGATATTTAAAGCTATTATTTTCTCTTGTATGATTAAAGATAGAAGCTTAATTATTAAATACGTTTTAATATTTTGTCTCTATTTGTTGACCATTTTAAATCGAATCATTTGATGAGCATATTAATATACTATTACACTTCTTAAAGTATACAACTCAACCTTTCTATACTCAAGTAAGACATTGATAGTAATAAAATAGTATTTTTCTGTCTAGACCAAATCATTTTAATTTATCTGGAAAAGGATTAGGAAATGTTTTAATCAAAATTCAACTGTTTTTTTAAATAAGATAGATTTTATACTTGTTCTAAAGATAAGAAAATTTCAAAATGGTCATCGTCATGTGCTCTTATCACACTATCATTATAAACTTAATCACATGTTATACGAGGTCAAACATATCAATAAGCTAGCTGTGATTGAAAATATCACTATCCACAAAACTTACGTGGAAAAAAAACTAGTGGCTAAAATCATACTCGTTAGATTACTCTTGAAAGTAATCTTTTCGTTCAATGCTATGTTATGTTATTTTACATCTATTTTCTACTTGCTTTTTCTGTTTTTTTAAAATGTAAAGTTTCATCAAAAAGACGTCTGTGGCTCAGCAGCTAACTGATTATTTTGACACGTTAAAACAACATGACATCAAACTAGCCTCTATACACCTAAGCACCTGCTGCGACTTATAATAGAATCGTAACATAAAGTACTTTCCAGAACTGGTTCATCTCTTCAATAGTTAAGTTTCAAATTTCATTAAATAAGAAGTATTTTAAAATTATTAAATCCGATAGTTTGGTGAAGTTTGAAAAGAACCTTTTACAGAACAATTTAATTTATTTAAATGTAATACAAAAAGAATTTAAAAAAATAAGTTTGAAACACACGTAGTGTTTCAGTTCAAAAGTTTCAGTTGAAAAAGATCATCTTCTCCTAGCTCACTCACAACTTAGTGTCAAGCAATCCGCAATTGTTAGATGAGTCAAGTAGTCAAATGCTAAATTACCTTACCTGGAAATGAAATATTTGAATCTGACATCTTTCTGCAAGCAATGATGCAGAACGTCAGCACGATTTTAATAAGTTTTGCTTTTTACCTGTTTGTTGTCATTACTACATTATAAAAACTTACTACACGACGACCCTCTTGACTTAAGGTTAAATCATTTTATAAATAATAATAATGATACAGTTCAAGATAAACCGTCTTAGCACAAGAACACGTGACTCTTCAAACAATTGCTGACTTCAGATACTAAGTTATGAGTGAGATAGGAGAAGATAGTCTATTTCCAGAATTATTAAACTACCAACAAATATTTCATATAATTATTATTGTTAAACACAATATTATGTTTTAAATGAAATCAATAAAACTATCTTTATGTCCCTTGAAGAAAAAACAACCTCAAGAAGATGATGGATAAACTTCAATTTGACTTCCATGTATGTATCTGATTTCTACTTGATTTTGGTATGGTTCAACGATGTATATGGTCGTTATGAAGATTCATTTTTAACCACAGTAATCTTTCTGTGATTTCTTTAATTCTTAGGATTTTAACTTTATCTGATCGTAGTTTCTGTTTCATTTATTGTTATCACTTTTGACTTTAAAATCTTTAATGTTCTCCTTGTAAAACAGAAATTTGATTTTAAAAATTTAATGGTGAGATAGAATTTGATTTGATCTAAATGTCTAAGTAAAAGCTGTCAATAAATCAAAAACAGATAAAATGTCACAGCTTATAGTTGTTTCAAACCAAGTGATTAAATTAAGTCTCCAAGTAGAAAATGTTGTTGTCTACTAATGATTGGTAATCAATAACTTACTTAATCATGTGCATTTTGAATCAAATTGTCATGGTAGAGCAAAACACGAATGTCATTATTCGATGACGTAATCATATACAGCAGCGGCGTTTGAAGTTAGGATATGTTTTAAATTTTAAAACAAAATGTGGAATAGTTCATTTATTTCCGTTTACAATTTAATTTCAAAAATATGCAGACATCAAGATTTATTTCTCTCTGAAACAGTCTGCATCTGTCTCCGAGAGATAATTAGTTAAGTATCGATGCATGTTGCATCTCCAAATTATCAAAAGTGCTTCTATTGAACTTACTGATCCAATAGCTTTCCTTCTGTGCCAAAATTGACGTATATATCCACCAAAAGAAGTCTAACATTTGTGAGCGATGACGTAATTTTAGCGATTAAATCAATTTAACGATGTACAATGCTACAATATGCTCTTAGAAACATAAATTTTCAATTTTTTTTGCTATTTGGTAAAATCTGAATCAATGAGTTTTTATTAAGGTATTTGATAAAATTAATTACAAGAATAATTATTTTATGTTAGTTTTTCCTGAATATTGTTTATTTATGTTGTGAAAAAAGAGTACTTAGATTAATAAACAATCTTTTTTTTGGTCTTAATAAGTTTATTTGAAGTTTTTTATCAGTTTATAAACATTTTATGTAAGAGATTGAATCATTAAAACAAATTTTAAAAGCTAAAACATTTCAGTAAATTTATAAATCTCTTTTCTTCGATATAACAATTAAATATAATAAGCTTATGATATCATAAACCTTTGAAAAACTGCCTAAAACATTGTTTCTATTGAGCAAGTTTGATTAAAACTTTTTGCAGAACAATTTAATTTCATTTATTGTTAATGCAAAACGATTTTAAAAAGAATAGATTTAATCTTACTTTTGTCAAGCAAAATTATTTTGTTGAATTTGGTGTTTTATTTTCCTGTCTTTTTGTAAAATCATTTTTATGTAAAATTCTTTCTCAGCTTGACTTGCTTATGTCATCAAATACTAAAATTGCCGAAAATGCACGACTATGCATTGAAGTTGTGACGTCACGATCACTAAAAGTGGAAAATTAAGAGCTGTATCATTCGCCTAACCTGCTAGGTCTCATAGCAATTGAAAAAAAAGATTAATATCAGAATTCAATTGATAGTGCACTAATAAATGTTGCACAGGAATTTGTGAAAAGTAAACTGAACAGTAAGACGAGTAAACAAATTTATGCATTTTAACTGTACTGTAATATTCTATTCTCTATTAAATATGACAAAAACCAAAGTAATTGTTTTAAATAATATTATATTCGTTTGGTTTCAAACAATCTTTTATTTGATAAGCAAAATTGTTTCAAAAAATGTTTATTTCTACACTATAATAATTTTTTTTTAATTTTAATTCTTACTAATACTGCTTCAAATTTAAGATTTAAAAAAAGTATTTTAACAACTTTTAAAACGTTTAATGAAGTCTTAGACAAAACATTGAGTGTTTGTTAATACGAAATGTTGAAAAAGTTAAAGCTGCAGAGTTTTTTATCAGAAACTTTAAATAAAAAGTAAGTAAATTAAATTATTTAACACATTTATTTTGTCACATAAAAAGCTGGGAAATAACTTCAGTAAAAATAATAACTAGGTATGATTTTACTCTTAAAGTAAAAGTTATTAGGGTTACCCTTTAGAAATAAAATATCAACATTTTTTCTTAATTAGGTTTACGAAAAAGTTATGTTACAACGATTTTTTTCATTCTTATTCTTTACTTTGAACACTTTCTGCAAAAAAGATTTCTATTTTTTCTTAGTTGTTACTAAGCAAGTATACATTTTTATATTTTATATATATTTATATTTGGTTTATCTTTTTAGTTATATCTGTTTCTGATGTTGATTTAGTTACAATCACTGTATTAGCACTACAAAATTAACATTTTGCTGCAGCGAGGCCAAAATATTCTTCAAACTTAAAGTCAGCTTCAAAAAGAGAGAATATCACCATAAAAATGTTACGCCCAAATTGTCGTGAAATAACAAATATTATTACTAGATTTAGTTTCATCAAGCACTTTAAGTTTTTGGGTAAGTTTATACTTTGATTTACTAAGATACTAATTTTAGATAATCAGGTTAGCCTTGATAAAGAAAGCCTTTGGTAAGCTCGTTGTGATAAGTTTTAAGCAATAGAGTTCTTAAAACTGAGATAAAGTTGAATATTTACAAGGTTGTTGTAACAATCTTGCATGAATCTTTTATTGATTCTAATTTTAATGATTTAATGAACTATTCGCTCAAATGATTATTAGTCACAAATGTTTTCACAAAAAATGTAACCAAAATTGTATTATGTCATCTAGACTTTGAGGTGCTACACAAAAACGTTACAAGGATATAAACCTCTATTTGAAACTTTCGGTATACAATAGTCGTAATTGTCGTAAATTAAATAGGATTGCAATAAATAGCAACAAAAAGTCTTTCTTATCTCAATTTAAAAATTATTCATTTAAAAAAAAGGTTTTTAAACGAATCCATACTTAAAACTGGTTTGTTATTAACTTTGAAAAGTCAAACATCTAAAATAAAAATGTTTTGAATGAATTAATCACTAGAATTTATTTTGTTGATTATACTGACTTGAAATATTAACTTTCTGTTTACTACGAAATTCAGCATTTTTATTTGGAGTTTACTTATATAAAAGTGATTTCAACCGCAAGATGGCGGTAAGTAAAAGAGCTTTTCTCTCATTTTAAATACTTTTTCATTAAGTACCATAAATTAGTTAATTTTTATTTAAAATTTGAATTCTAGCATTTAAACCAAACTTTGATTTATATTACTTTAGTTATAGCTACAAATCATTGTCAGCATGTCAACATAAAAGCGATTTTTCTGGCAGCAATACAATCATTATTCAAAGCGTTTTTCAAAATGTGATAACTTATTCTTAATTCTTTAAAAAACATGAACAAAAAGTCTAAAGAGTTTTTTTGATAAAAGATAAATAACTTTTAATCTGAAATTGTTTTCAACTAAGATCGTATTTTTCAATGCAAAAAAAGTTTTAAAAAATTACATTCGTTGAATATAAACTTTGAATATACTTCAAGTTAGAAATCAATATTTCACAATTTTATGTGTAAAATAAAAATGCTACAAAATAACTCTAAGCTTGATAAGAAACCTACTTTTACAAAAATACTCATAAATAAATAACTATACATCTGTTAAGTAATAAAGCTTTAATTATTGAATTTTAACTTAATCCATATATTATCAAATATTTTATAAAACTAGAAGTCTCAGGAAAACATCATTAAGATACTTTTTTTTCCACAGTTGAATAATATCAGACTTTAAAAGACATACTTCAATTATTTGATCTAAACTAGTTTACTCAGTGAAGCTTATAAATGTTTGATATTATTATGATACTACGCTATAAAGTTAAACACATACATAATTCTCTTAGTCATTCAAAACTTCTAATGATGTCGTTTGAAATCATGTAGAGTCATCTAAACTACTTTAACATCTCTTCTTGATTCATCAAACCTATCTCTAAAAATCTGTCGAAAATGAAGATCAAACAGTTCTTAATCTGGAGTGATAGTAAAACTGTTTCGTTTTTTAACTTGAACAATACACTTGAACAACAGTGTTTCATCAGATCATCTAGTACTAACAATTATTCTTTGACTTATTCAATCTATTCTCACAATAATAATATTTGCCAGCTTTTGCCAACTGAATGTTTTCAGGTTCTAGAAAAGTATAATGAGTTAGCGTCAAAGTTGTTGTCAATATTTAATACTGTCCTGAAGGCTAATAAGGGATTCTACGATGAGGAAGACCTTACTGAGGAATATAGTTTACATCAGATGAAAAGTCAAATGGCTGTTATTTACATTCAACTAATTGAGGCTTTTATTGTTATAAGTGATATTTTCAATCGGGGCGAGTTTATTGATATGTTTGACGCAGTATAAAATGTGATTAACTTTATAATGATAGTATGATAAGAGCACATGACGATGACCATTTTGAAATTTTCATGTCTTTAGAACATGTATAAAATCTATCTTATTCAATTAATTATTTACTTATTTAATTATTTGTTGACTGCAAAATTTTTCAAACTGATTTTAAAAAACTGGTTGAAATTTAAGAAAAAGACAAGTATTTATAAGGAAACTTTCTTATTTTATCAGAATATCTTTGTTGGTCATTAACGTTTGTTAAACATGGCCCCCTGGTATTGGTGAGGTTACAACAACTAGAGTCAACTTTTTTACCTCATTTTTTTTAGATAAAATGAATGATATTTCAAACAAAAGTAAAAAAGAAAATCGAATTATTTGCATAATGCTGGATGAAGTTGCATGTAATACATGTAAATGATACTACGTCGCTCATGGGTACGCCATATTTGCTAGTTAATAGAATTATAAATGCACACAATACCAAGATGCAGACAACAGAGCCTCATATGAGTGATTTAATATATAATAAATTGATCTCTGATTTCTTTTAGTTAAACATCAAACTAAACTCAACTTTGTAAAACAGCATAAAATAAAGTAAAATTAACTAAGTAGAAGGATTATTGAATTAACATATGTTAAATGAAACTTTTCTGTGAAAGGTTCTTTCCCTACTTGCTCAATGGTAAAAGCGTCTGTAGGCAGCTTTTTAAACATTTATGATATCATTAGCATATTATATTTAAACGTTATATTAAAGTAAACAACTTTCTAAATTTAGTTAAATATTCTATCTTTAAAAATTTGTTTCAATAATCCAATCTTTAATGTTGAATTTTTATAAACTGATAATTAACTTTGAACAAACTTATTAAAACCAGAAAGGTAGGTCTTCGACTAATATAAATAGTCTTTTTTTAAAACAAAAATAAACAATTTTCTGCAAAAATTAACTTAAAAGAATTAATCGTCTAAACAATTTTAGCAAATAACTCACTAAACTTCATGATTTCAACTTGATTTAGATTTTACCAATAAGACAAAAAAAAATTTATGATTGTTCTTTGTAAAAGCATATAGTAGCATTGTACGCTGTTTAATTAAGTAAATGGCTAAAAATAACTTTTTCAAACTCACAAATTTTAGACTTGGTTTGTTCTATATATACGCTATCTTTGCTACAAACGAATATGCTCATTAAAAATAGCATCATCATTTTTGGTAATTTTGAAGATGCAACTTGCATCGATGCTTAACTATGAATCTCTAGAAAACAGGTAGAAACTGTTTTCAAGATACATAAGTCTTAATGTTTGCTTATTTTCGAAATTTCACTGCAAAAGAAAATAAGTGAACAATTCACCAATTTTGATAATTTAAAAAGATTTTATAGCTTCAAACGGTGCTGTATATTATTACGTCATCCAATAATGACGTTCTAACTTTGCTTTACCATGATTAATCCAATCAAAATGTACCTCTCTTAGTATTTTGATTGTTACTCTACATTAAACAGCAAATATTTCTACTTCTAGATCTTTATTTATTTATCTTGGTTTTATTCAACTATAAGCTGTTACTTTGTATCTATTAGTTCTTGATTAACTGGCAGTTTTTACTTAGATATCAAGCACAAACTAGAATCAATCTTAGTATCAAACTTTTAATGATGCAAAGCAAACAAAATTTGTAAGAGAAATCATTAAAGATTGATAGATTGGCCAAGAATGTTCTTTAAGACCTTTGCAAAAACTAAATAAATAGTGTAACTAAAATAAGTTAAAATTGATTTTTGTAATTTCCTAATTTCATTACAAACGGTTATAAATAATCCGTCGAAATATAGTAAACTGTTGTTGCGATATTTAAAGCTATTATTTTCTCTGGTATGATTAAAGATAAAAGCTTAATTATTAAATACGTTTTAATATTTTGTCTCTATCTGTTGACCATTTTAAATCGAATCATTTGATGAGCACATTAATATACTATTACACTTCTTAAAGTATACAACTCAACCTTTCTATACTCAAGTAAGACATTGATAGTAATAAAATAGTATTTTTCTGTCTAGACCAAATCATTTTAATTTATCTGGAAAAGGATTAGGAAATGTTTTAATCAAAATTCAACTGTTTTTTTAAATAAGATAGATTTTATACTTGTTCTAAAGATAAGAAAATTTCAAAATGGTCATCGTCATGTGCTCTTATCACACTATCATTATAAACTTAATCACATGTTATACGAGGTCAAACATATCAATAAGCTAGCTGTGATTGAAAATATCACTATCCACAAAACTTACATGGGAAAAAAACTAGTGGCTAAAATCATACTCGTTAGATTACTCTTGAAAGTAATCTTTTCGTTCAATGCTATGTTATGTTATTTTACAACTCTTTTCTACTTGCTTTTTCTGCTTTTTTAAAATGTAAAGTTTCATCAAAAGGACGTCTGTGGCTCAGCAGCTAATTGAGTATTTTGACACGTTAGAACAACATGACATCAAACTAGCCTCTATACACCTAAGCACCTGCTGCGACTTATAATAGAATCGTAACATAAAGTACTTTCCAGAACTGGTTCATCTCTTCAATAGTTAAGTTTCAAATTTCATTAAATAAGAAGTATTTTGAAATTATTAAATCCGATAGTTTAGAGAAGTTTGAAAAGAACCTTTTACAGAACAATTTAATTTATTTAAATGTAATACAAAAAGAATTTAAAAAAATAAGTATAATCTAACTTTTGTCAAACGTAATTATTTTGCTGATTTAATTTTCATGTCTTTTTGTCAAATTCTGTCTTAGATTGACTTGCTAATGTCATCAAATACCAATAACGCCGATAATATATGCCAATACACTAAAGATGTGATGTCACAATCACTATCAGCGAAAATTAAGCGCTTTAGGGATCTCCTAACCTGTTACTGCTCATAAAAATTCAAAACAAGATTAATATCAAAATGCACTTGATAGTGCACAAGCAGATGTTCCACAAGAATTTATACAAGTATGCAGCCATATTCAACTTCAGCATCAAAGTTTTGATATTTAAAATAAAATTAATGTTACCCAACGAAAAAATAGATTAAAAAAGTCAAAAGTGACTGCAATAATTGAAACAAAAACTAAGATTAACCAAAGTTATACTCCTGAGAATAAAAAAAAAAAAAAAAAAATTGTGGTTAGAAAAAAGTCTTCATCGAATTCATTTAGACATTTGAGCCATTTCAGACGCAAGTAGAATTCATATGCAAATAAAGAAGACAAATGAAATCCATCATGCTTTTTGGGTTCTTAGTGATTCTTCTAAGGCATATAAAGGTAATCTTGTAGATTTTTTTTGAAACACACGTAGTGTTTCAGTTCAAAAGTTTCAGTTGAAAAAGATCATCTTCTCCTAGCTCACTCACAACTTAGTGTCAAGCAATCTGCAATTGTTAGATGAGTCAAGTAGTCAAATGCTAAAATACCTTACCTGGAAAAGAAATATTTGAATCTGACATCTTTCTGTAAGCAATGATGCAGAACGTCAGCACGATTTTAATAAGTTTTGCTGTGTACCTGGTTCTTGTCATTACTACATTATAAAAACTTACTACACGACGACCCTCTTGAATTAAGGATAAATCATTTTATAAATAATAATAATGATACAGTTCAAGATAAACCGTTTTAGCACAAGAACACGTGACTCTTCAAACAATTGCTGACATCAGATACTAAGTTATGAGTGAGATAGGAGAAGATAGTCTATTTCCAGAATTATTAAACTACCAACAAATATTTCATATAATTATTATGGTTAAACACAATATTATGTTTTAAATGAAATCAATAAAACTATCTTTATGTCCCTTGAAGAAAAAACAACCTCAAGAAGATGATGGATAAACTTCAATTTGACTTCCATGTATGTATCTGATTTCTACTTGATTTTGGTATGGTTCAACGATGTATATGGTCGTTATGAAGATTCATTTTTAACCACAGTAACCTTTCTGTGATTTCTTTAATTCTTAGGATTTTAACTTTATCTGATCGTAGTTTCTGTTTCATTTATTGTTATCACTTTTGACTTTAAAATCTTTAATGTTCTCCTTGTAAAACATTAATTTGATTTTAAAAATTTAATGGTGAGATAGAATTTGATTTGATCTAAATGTCTAAGTAAAAGCTGTCAATCAATCAAAAACAGATAAAATGTCACAGCTTATAGTTGTTTCAAACCAAGTGATTAAATTAAGTCTCCAAGTAGAAAATGTTGTTGTCTACTAATGATTGGTAATCAATAACTTACTTAATCATGTGCATTTTGAATCAAATTGTCATGGTAGAGCAAAACACGAATGTCATTATTCGATGACGTAATCATATACAGCAGCGGCGTTTGAAGTTAGCAAATGTTTTAAATTTTAAAACAAAATGTGGAATAGTTCATTTATTTCCGTTTACAATTTAATTTCAAAAATATGCAGACATCAAGATTTATTTCTCTCTGAAACAGTCTGCATCTGTCTCCGAAGATAATTAGTTAAGTATCGATGCATGTTGCATCTCCAAATTATCAAAAGTGCTTCTATTGAACTTACTGATCCAATAGCTTTCCTTCTGTGCCAAAATTGACGTATATATCCACCAAAAGAAGTCTAACATTTGTGAGCGATGACGTAATTTTAGCGATTAAATCAATTTAACGATGTACAATGCTACAATATGCTCTTAGAAACATAAATTTTCAATTTTTTTTGCTATTTGGTAAAATCTGAATCAATGAGTTTTTATTAAGGTATTTGATAAAATTAATTACAAGATTAATTATTTTATGTTAGTTTTTCCTGAATATTGTTTATTTATGTTGTGAAAAAAGAGTACTTAGATTAATAAACAATCTTTTTTTTGGTCTTAATAAGTTTATTTGAAGTTTTTTATCAGTTTATAAACATTTTATGTAAGAGATTGAATCATTAAAACAAATTTTAAAAGCTAAAACATTTCAGTAAATTTATAAATCTCTTTTCTTCGATATAACAATTAAATATAATAAGCTTATGATATCATAAACCTTTGAAAAACTGCCTAAAACATTGTTTCTATTGAGAAAGTTTGATTAAAACTTTTTGCAGAACAATTTAATTTCATTAACTGTTAATGCAAAGCGATTTTAAAAAGAATAGATTTAATCTTACTTTTGTCAAGCAAAATTATTTTGTTGAATTTGGTGTTTTATTTTCCTGTCTTTTTGTAAAATCATTTTTATGTAAAATTCTTTCTCAGCTTGACTTGCTTATGTCATCAAATACTAAAATTGCCGAAAATGCACGACTATGCATTGAAGTTGTGACGTCACGATCACTAAAAGTGGAAAATTAAGCGCTGTATCATTCGCCTAACCTGCTAGGTCTCATAGCAATTGAAAAAAAAGATTAATATCAGAATTCAATTGATAGTGCACTAATAAATGTTGCACAGGAATTTGTGAAAAGTAAACTGAACAGTAAGACGAGTAAACAAATTTATGCATTTTAACTGTACTGTAATATTCTATTCTCTATTAAATATGACAAAAACCAAAGTAATTGTTTTAAATAATATTATATTCGTTTGGTTTCAAACAATCTTTTATTTGATAAGCAAAATTGTTTCAAAAAATGTTTATTTCTACACTATAATAATTTTTTTTTAATTTTAATTCTTACTAATACTGCTTCAAATTTAAGATTTAAAAAAAGTATTTTAACAACTTTTAAAACGTTTAATGAAGTCTTAGACAAAACATTGAGTGTTTTTTAATACGAAATGTTGAAAAAGTTAAAGCTGCAGAGTTTTTTATCAGAAACTTTAAATAAAAATTAAGTAAATTAAATTATTTAACACATTTATTTTGTCACATAAAAAGCTGGGAAATAACTTTGGTAAAAATGATAACTAGATATGATTTTCACTCTTAAAGTAAAAGTTATTAGGGTTACCCTTTAGAAATAAAATATCAACATTTTTTTTTAATTAGGTTTACGAAAAAGTTATGTTACAACGATTTTTTTAATTCTTATTCTTTACTTTGAACACTTTCTGCAAAAAACATTTCTATTTTTTCTTAGTTGTTACTAAGCAAGTATACACTTTTATATTTTATATATATTTATATTTGGTTTATCTTTTTAGTTATATCTATTTCTGATGTTGATTTAGTTACAATCACTGTATTAGCACTACAAAAATAACATTTTGCTGCAGCGAGGCCAAAATATTCTTCAAACTTAAAGTCAGCTTCAAAAAGAGAGAATATCACCATAAAAATGTTACGCCCAAATTGTCGTGAAATAACAAATATTATTACTAGATTTAGTTTCATCAAACACTTTAAGTTTTTGGGTAAGTTTATACTTTGATTTACTAAGATACTAATTTTAGATAATCAGGTTAGCCTTGATAAAGAAAGCCTTTGGTAAGCTCGTTGTGATAAGTTTCAAGCAATAGAGTTCTTAAAACTGAGATAAAGTTGAATATTTACAAGGTTGTTGTAACAATCTTGCATGAATCTTTTATTGATTCTAATTTTAATGATTTAATGAACTATTCGCTCAAATGATTATTAGTCACAAATGTTTTCACAAAAAATGTAACCAAAATTGTATTATGTCATCTAGACTTTGAGGTGCTACACAAAAACGTTACAAGGATATAAACCTCTATTTGAAACTTTCGGTATACAATAGTCGTAATTGTCTTAAATTAAGTAGGATTGCAATAAATAGCAACAAAAAGTCTTTCTTATCTCAATTTAAAAATTATTCATTTAAAAAAAAGGTTTTTAAACGAAACCATACTTAAAACTGGTTTGTTATTAACTTTGAAAAGTCAAACATCTAAAATAAAAATGTTTTAAATAAATTAATCACTAGAAATTATTTTGTTGATTATACTGACTTAAAATATTAACTTTCTGTTTACTACGAAATTCAGCATTTTTATTTGGAGTTTACTTATATAAAAGTGATTTCAACCGCAAGATGGCGGTAAGTGAAAGAGCTTTTCTCTCATGTTAATTACTTTTTCATTAAGTACCATGAATTAGTTAATTTTTATTTAAATGTTGAGTTCTAGCAATTAAACCAAACTTTGATGTATATTAGTTTAATTATAGCTACAAATCATTGTCAGCATGTCAACATAAAAGCGGTTTTTCTGGCAGCAAAACAATCATTATTCAAAACGTTTTTCAAAATGTGATAAAATTTTCTTAATTCTATAAAAAAACATGACCAAAAAGTCTAAAGAGTTTTTTTGATAAGAGATAAATAACTTTTAATCTAAAATTGTTTTCAACTAAGATCGTATTTTTCAATGCAAAAAAAGTTTTAAAAAATTACATTCGTTGAATATAAAATTTGAATATACTTCAAGTTAGAAATCAATATTTCACAATTTTATGTGTAAAATAAAAATGCTACAAAATAACTCTAAGCTTGATAAGAAACCTACTTTTACAAAAATACTCATAAATAAATAACTATACATCTGTTAAGTAATAAAGCTTTAATTATTGAATTTTAACATAATCCAAATATTATCAAATATTTTATAAAACTAGAAGTCTCAGGAAAACATCATTAAGATACTTTTTTTTCCACAGTTGAATAATATCAGACTTTAAATGACATACTTCAATTATATGATCTAAACTAGTTTACTCAGTGAAGCTTATAAATGTTTGATATTATTATGATACTACGCTATAAAGTTAAACACATACATAATTCTCTTAGTCATTCAAAACTTCTAATGATGTCGTTTGAAATCATGTAGAGTCATCTAAACTACTTTAACATCTCTTCTTGATTCATCAAACCTATCTCTAAAAATCTGTCGAAAATGAAGATCAAACAGTTCTTAATCTGGAGTGATAGTAAAACTGTTTCGTTTTTTAACTTGAACAATACACTTGAACAACAGTGTTTCATCAGATCATCTAGTACTAACAATTACTCTTTGACTTATTCAATCTATTCTCACAATAATAACAATTGCCAGCTTTCGCCAATTGAATGATTTCAGGTTCTAGAACAGTATATTGAGTTAGCGTCAAGTTGTTGTCAATATTTAATACTGTCCAGAAGGTAATGAGGGATTGTACGAGAAGGAAGACCTTGCTGAGGAATATAGTTTACATCAGATGAAAAGCTATTATGGCTGTTATTTACATTCAACTAATTGAGGCTTTTATTGATATAAGTGATATTTTCAATCGGAGCGAGTTTATTGATATGTTTGACGCAGTATAACATGTGATTAAGTTTATAATGATAGTATGATAAGAGCACATGACGATGACCATTTTGAAATTTTCATGTCTTTAGAACATGTATAAAATCTATCTTATTCAATTAATTATTTACTTATTTAATTATTTGTTGACTGCAAAATTTTTCAAACTGATTTTAAAAAACTGGTTGAAATTTAAGAAAAAGACAAGTATTTATAAGGAAACTTTCTTATTTTATCAGAATATCTTTGTTGGTCATTAACGTTTGTTAAACATGGCCCCCTGGTATTGGTGAGGTTACAACAACTACAGTCAACTTTTTTACCTCACTTTTTTTTAGATAAAATGAATGATATTTCAAACAAAAATAAAAAAGAAAATCGAATTATTTGCATAATGCTGGATGAAGTTGCCTGTAATACATGTAAATGATACTACGTCGCTCATGGGTACGCCATATTTGCTAGTTAATAGAATTATAAATGCACACAATACCAAGATGCAGACACCAGAGCTTCATATGAGTGATTTAATATATAATAAATTGATCTCTGATTTCTTTTAGTTAAACTTCAAACTAAACCCAACTTTGTAAAACAGCATAAAATAAAGTAAAATTAACTAAGTAAAAGGATTATTGATTTAACATATGTTAAATGAAATTTTTCTGTGAAAGGTTCTTTCCCTACTTGCTCAATGGTAAAAGCGTCTGTAGGCAGCTTTTTAAACATTTATGATATCATTAGCATATTATATTTAAATGTTATATTAAAGTAAACAACTTTCTAAATTTAGTTAAGTATTCTATCTTTAAAAATTTGTTTCAATAATCCAATCTTTAATGTTGAATTTTTATAAACTGATAATTAACTTTGAACAAACTTATTAAAACCAGAAAGGTAGGTCTTCGACTAATATAAATAGTCTTTTTTTAAAACAAAAATAAACAATTTTCTGCAAAAATTAACTTAAAAGAACTAATCGTCTAAACAATTTTAGCAAATAACTCACTAAACTTCATGATTTCAACTTGATTTAGATTTTACCAATAAGACAAAAAAAATTGATGATTTTTCTTTGTAAAAGCATATAGTAGCATTGTACGCTGTTTAATTAAGTAAATGGCTAAAAATAACTTTTTAAAACTCACAAATTTAAGACTTGGCTGGTTCTATATATACGCTATCTTTGCTACTAACGAATATGCTCATTAAAGATAGCATCATCATTTTGGCAATTTTGAAGATGCAACTTGCATCGATGCTTAACTATGAATCTCTAAAAAGCAGGTAGAAACTGTTTTCAAGATACATAAGTCTTGATGTTTGCTTATTTTCGAAATTACACTGTAAAAGAAAATAAGGGAACAATTCACTAATTTTGAGAATTTAAAAAGATTTTATAGCTTCAAACGGTGCTGTATATTATTACGTCATCCAATAATGACTTCTAACTTTGCTCTACCATGATTAATCCAATCAAAATGTACCTCTCTTAGTTTTTTGATTGTTACTCTACATTAAACAGCAAATATTTCTACTTCTAGATCTTTTTATATTTATCTTGGTTTTATTCAACTATAAGCTGTTACTTTGTATCTATTAGTTCTTGATTAACTGGCAGCTTTTACTTAGATATCATGCACAAACCAGAATCAATCTTAGTATCAAACTTTTAATGTTGCAAAGCAAACAAAATTTGTAAGAGAAATCATTAAAGATTGATGGATTGGCCAAGAATGTTCATTTTAAGACCTTTGCAGAAACTAAATAAATAGTGTAACTAAAATAAGTTAAAATTGATTTTTGTAATTTCCTAATTTCATTACAAACGGTTATAAAATAATCCGTTGAAATATAGTAAACTGTTGTTGCGATATTTAAAGCTATTATTTTCTCTGGTATGATTAAAGATAAAAGCTTAATTATTAAATACGTTTTAATATTTTGTTTCTATCTGTTGACCATTTTAAATCGAATCATTTGATGAGCATATTAATATACTATTACACTTCTTAAAGTATACAACTCAACCATTCTATACTCAAGTAAGACATTGATAGTAATAAAATAGTATTTTTCTGTCTAGACCAAATCATTTTAATTTATCTGGAAAAGGATTAGGAAATGTTTTAATCAAGATTCAACTGTTTTTTTAAATAAGATAGATTTTATACTTGTTCTAAAGAAAAAAAAATTTCTAAATGGTCATCGTCATGTGCTCTTATCACATTATCATTATAAACTTAATCACATGTTATACGAGGTCAAACATATCAATAAACTGGCTCCGATTGAAAATATCACTATCAACAAAACTTACGTGGGAAAAAAACTAGTGGCTAAAATCATACTCGTTAGATTACTCTTGAAAGTAATCTTTTCGTTCAATGCTATGTTATGTTATTTTACAACTCTTTTCTACTTGCTTTTTCTGCTTTTTTAAAATGTAAAGTTTCATCAAAAGGACGTCTGTGGCTCAGCAGCTAATTGAGTATTTTGACACGTTAGAACAACATGACATCAAACTAGCCTCTATACACCTAAGCACCTGCTGCGACTTATAATAGAATTGTAACATAAAGTACTTTCCAGAACTGGTTCATCTCTTCAATAGTTAAGTTTCAAATTTCATTAAATAATAAGTATTTTAAAATTATTAAATCCGATAGTTTAGAGAAGTTTGAAAAGAACCTTTTCAGAACAATTTAATTTATTTAAATGTAATACAAAAAGAATTTAAAAAAATAAGTATAATCTAACTTTTGTCAAACGTAATTATTTTGCTGATTTAATTTTCATGTCTTTTTGTCAAATTCTGTCTTAGATTGACTTGCTAATGTCATCAAATACCAATAACGCCGATAATATATGCCAATACACTAAAGATGTGATGTCACAATCACTATCAGCGAAAATTAAGCGCTTTAGGGATCTCCTAACCTGTTACTGCTCATAAAAATTCAAAACAAGATTAATATCAAAATGCACTTGATAGTGCACAAGCAGATGTTCCACAAGAATTTATACAAGTATGCAGCCATATTCAACTTCAGCATCAAAGTTTTGATATTTAAAATAAAATTAATGTTACCCAACGAAAAAATAGATTAAAAAAGTCAAAAGTGACTGCAATAATTGAAACAAAAACTAAGATTAACCAAAGTTATACTCCTGAGAATAAAAAAAAAAAAAAAAAAATTGTGGTTAGAAAAAAGTCTTCATCGAATTCATTTAGACATTTGAGCCATTTCAGACGCAAGTAGAATTCATATGCAAATAAAGAAGACAAATGAAATCCATCATGCTTTTTGGGTTCTTAGTGATTCTTCTAAGGCATATAAAGGTAATCTTGTAGATTTTTTTTGAAACACACGTAGTGTTTCAGTTCAAAAGTTTCAGTTGAAAAAGATGATCTTCTCCTAGCTCACTCACAACTTAGTGTCAAGCAATCTGCAATTGTTAGATGAGTCAAGTAGTCAAATGCTAAAATACCTTACCTGGAAAAGAAATATTTGAATCTGACATCTTTCTGTAAGCAATGATGCAGAACGTCAGCACGATTTTAATAAGTTTTGCTGTGTACCTGGTTCTTGTCATTACTACATTATAAAAACTTACTACACGACGACCATCTTGACTTAAGGATAAATCATTTTATAAATAATAATAATGATACAGTTCAAGATAAACCGTTTTAGCGCAAGAACACGTGACTCTTCAAACAATTGCTGACATCAGATACTAAGTTATGAGTGAGATAGGAGAAGATAGTCTATTTCCAGAATTATTAAACTACCAACAAATATTTCATATAATTATTATGGTTAAACACAATATTATGTTTTAAATGAAATCAATAAAACTATCTTTATGTCCCTTGAAGAAAAAACAACCTCAAGAAGATGATGGATAAACTTCAACTTGATTTCCATGTATGTATCTGATTTCTACTTGATTTTGGTATGGTTCAACGATGTATATGGTCCTTATGAAGATTCATTTTTAACCACAGTAATCTTTCTGTGATTTCTTTAATTCTTAGGATTTTAACTTTATCTGATCGTAGTTTCTGTTTCATTTATTGTTATCACTTTTGACTTTAAAATCTTTAATGTTCTCCTTGTAAAACATTAATTTGATTTTAAAAATTTAATAGTGAGATAGAATTTGATTTGATCTAAATGTCTAAGTAAAAGCTGTCAATCAATCAAAAACAGATAAAATGTCACAGCTTATAGTTGTTTCAAACCAAGTGATTAAATTAAGTCTCCAAGTAGAAAATGTTGTTGTCTACTAATGATTGGTAATCAATAACTTACTTAATCATGTGCATTTTGAATCAAATTGTCATGGTAGAGCAAAACACGAATGTCATTATTCGATGACGTAATCATATCCAGCAGCGGCGTTTGAAGTTAGGATATGTTTTAAATTTTAAAACAAAATGTGGAATAGTTCATTTATTTCTGTTTACAATTTAATTTCAAAAATATGCAGACATCAAGATTTATTTCTCTGAAACAGTCTGCATCTGTCTCCGAGAGATAATTAGTTAAGTATCGATGCATGTTGCATCTCCAAATTATCAAAAGTGCTTCTATTGAACTTACTGATCCAATAGCTTTCCTTCTGTGCCAAAATTGACGTATATATCCACCAAAAGAAGTCTAACATTTGTGAGCGATGACGTAATTTTAGCGATTAAATCAATTTAACGATGTACAATGCTACAATATGCTCTTAGAAACATAAATTTTCAATTTTTTTTGCTATTTGGTAAAATCTGAATCAATGAGTTTTTATTAAGGTATTTGATAAAATTAATTACAAGATTAATTATTTTATGTTAGTTTTTCCTGAATATTGTTTATTTATGTTGTGAAAAAAGAGTACTTAGATTAATAAACAATCCTTTTTTTGGTCTTAATAAGTTTATTTGAAGTTTTTTATCAGTTTATAAACATTTAATGTAAGAGATTGAATCATTAAAACAAATTTTAAAAGCTAAAACATTTCAGTAAATTTATAAATCTCTTTTCTTCGATATAACAATTAAATATAATAAGCTTATGATATCATAAACCTTTGAAAAACTGCCTAAAACATTGTTTCTATTGAGAAAGTTTGATTAAAACTTTTTGCAGAACGATTTAATTTCATTAACTGTTAATGCATAACGATTTTAAAAAGAATAGATTTAATCTTACTTTTGTCAAGCAAAATTATTTTGTTGAATTTGGTGTTTTATTTTCCTGTCTTTTTGTAAAATCATTTTTATGTAAAATTCTTTCTCAGCTTGACTTGCTTATGTCATCAAATACTAAAATTGCCGAAAATGCACGACTATGCATTGAAGTTGTGACGTCACGATCACTAAAAGTGGAAAATTAAGCGCTGTATCATTCGCCTAACCTGCTAGGTCTCATAGCAATTGAAAAAAAAGATTAATATCAGAATTCAATTGATAGTGCACTAATAAATGTTGCACAGGAATTTGTGAAAAGTAAACTGAACAGTAAGACGAGTAAACAAATTTATGCATTTTAACTGTACTGTAATATTCTATTCTCTATTAAATATGACAAAAACCAAAGTAATTGTTTTAAATAATATTATATTCGTTTGGTTTCAAACAATCTTATATTTGATCAGCAAAATTGTTTCAAAAAATGTTTATTTCTACACTATAATAAATTTTTTTTAATTTTAATTCTTACTAATACTGCTTCAAATTTAAGATTTAAAAAAAGTATTTTAACAACTTTTAAAACGTTTAATGAAGTCTTAGACAAAACATTGAGTGTTTTTTAATACGAAATGTTGAAAAAGTTAAAGCTGCAGAGTTTTTTATCAGAAACTTTAAATAAAAATTAAGTAAATTAAATTATTTAACACATTTATTTTGTCACATAAAAAGCTGGGAAATAACTTCAGTAAAAATAATAACTAGGTATGATTTTACTCTTACAGTAAAAGTTATTAGGGTTACCCTTTAGAAATAAAATATTAACATTTTTTCTTAATTAGGTTTACCAAAAAGTTATGTTACAACGTTTTTTTTAATTCTTATTCCTTACTTTGAACACTTTCTGCAAAAAACATTTCTAATTTTAATTAGTTGTTATTAAGAAAGTATACATTTTTATATTTTATCTATATTTATATTTTGTTTAACTTTTTCGTTATTTCTATTTCTGATGTTGATTTAGTTACAATCACTGTATTAGCACTACAAAAATAACATTATATCAAAGAAAAGAAATTTAAAAATTTACTCAAATGTTTTATCTTTTAAAATTTATTTCAATGATTTAATCTCTTTCATAAAATGTTTATAAACTGATAAATAACTTTGAATTTTGAATAAACTTATTAAAACCATAACAAAGGATTTTTTACTAATTTAAGTAGTTTTTTTTCACAACATAATTAAACAATTTTCAGAAAAAACTAAAATTAGATAAATAATCTTGTAAACAATTTTAGCCAAATCCTAACTAAACGCATTGATTCAGATTTTACCAATTAGCAAACAAAAATGACAATTTATGTTTCTAAGAGCATATTGTAGCATTGTACATCGTTGAATTGATTTAATCGCTAAAATTACGTCATCGCTCTCAAATATTATACTTCGTTTGGTGGATATATACGTCAATTTTGGCACAGAAAGATGGCTATTAGCTCAGTAAGCTCAATAGACGCGCTTTTGATAATTTGGAGATGCAATATGCATCGATACTTAACTAATAGTCTCTCAAAGGCAGATGCAGACTGTTTGAGAGATAAATAAATCTTGATGTCTGCTTATTTTTGAAATTAAACTGTAAACGGAAATAAATGAACTATTCAAAATTTTTTTTTTAATTTAAAATATTTTCTAGCTTCAAACGCTGCTGCTGTGATGACATTCGTAGTTTGCTTTACCATGACAAATTGAATCAAAATATACTTTCCTTGAGTTTGTGTCTTCTATCACTTCATCAGATGTTATGCTATTGTACACCTCTTTTCTACTTGGTTT
>JAQGEQ010000217.1:0-18814 GCA_034620365.1 Pegea sp. RAD2-039 | reverse complement strand
CAAACTAACTAATAGCTGAATTTAATCTGCATATATAAACAAACTAACATCATCTACTGATATTTGAGTCTATAGACAGCTCTTTTAGCTTAAACATTTTAAAGATAGTTCAAAAATGAACTTTTGTCAAGTTTAAATAAAAATTCCAAAATAATTCTAATCGGGGATCCAAGATAACATCAGATAGGATGTCTAGAAAGAAAATAATAAAGATCATTAAAAAGATATTAGAAAGTTGCGATAAAAGTAAATTTCTTAAAAGCACAATTTAGCTAGTAACTAATTGATTCAATTAAAAATTAATCTAATTATTTAAAACGAATTGTTTATTGATCATTCGAATTTATTAATTACAATTCTATTGACTAAAAACATTTAAAGACTCAAATTAAAATCACAACAAATCGAATAAATGAAACTTTTATTAAAACGACAAAATAAACAATTTCAACAAATAAACTAAAAATCAAACAAATGAAAGTTTTATAAACTCAATTGTGACTTCTCAAATGTGTTTTTAAAACAGAAGGACGCATAAGCCCTTTTTTACAAACACTGCAGTTATATGGGAAGTTTCTGGTGTGGATGTTGATCTCGTGTTGCTTCAGAGTAGATGATCGCGAAAATGATTTTGAGCAAATCTTACAATGAAACAACTTCTCGCCTGTGTGGATTCGTTTGTGTTTTGTAAGACTACATAATTGCCCAAATGTCTTTCCACATTGATTACAAACAAAATCTTTTTGTTTCTGGTGAGTATTACGGATATGTTGTTGCTTGCTACATTTGTGGCTAAACGATTTTTCGCAAAGCTCGCATTGATACGTCACCTTCAAGTGAACTGACTCATTATGCTTGTTGAGATTGCATTTTAGTCCAAAGCTTTTTCCACACAAGCGACAAATAAAATTTTTCATTTTATTGTGGGTTATTTGGTGTCGTTTGAGATGGCATTCATAATCCGCAGAAAAGTCACAGAGATTACATCGATGCTTTTTATTAGACGGATGTTTTCTTTTAAGATGAAGTTCAAAAACTTTCTTATCAGCAAAAATGTCTTCACAAAACTCGCAGTGATAAAGATCAGCTGCACAATAATTGTTTTATTACAAAAATTAATTTTATTCTAGTACTAGAAACATTACTAAGATATATTTTTTTACAAATAATTGAAAAAGTTTAATTTACTTCTTTTGAGTAATTCAGGATTCCTTTTCAGATTCTTGATTTCTTTCTGAGGACTTTTAGCTGTAAAAAGTTATTTGTAGTTATTCATAAAATTGTCTTTGTGACTAATTACATTAGTTAACTTTTTCGATTTTTCAATTAAAGTAATTCATAAATAATTTAGTATTATTTTACTAAATAAATATCTTCTAACTTTTGTTTTCATCTTTCGGGGCATCTTCTAACTCTTCATGTTCATTATCAAGAACATTTTCAAGCATTTCTTCATTATCATCTGCAGTATCCTCATTGTCATCTTTATCACCATCACCAAGAGTATTATCAATGTGATCTTCATCATCACATCCATCCAGAGTATTATCACTGTGATCCTTATTTCCATCTTCAAAATTGCAATCATTAACATCATTTAGGTCTTCATCCTCAAGAACGTTTCCATCCAAATTTTCACAGTCATTACTTTCAACAACATCTTTAACTGAATCTTCATCAACAACATCATCATCAAGTAGTTCTTGGATGGCATTAGGACATTCTGTAACAATAAGATTAATTAAAAAACCTCCAGTGCAAGTTCTATTGGTCATGTTAAGGGTTTTAATGCTATTTCTTATCAAAACAGATCAGTATTATTTAATAATAATATATTATCTATAATGTAAATGGGTTACTATTGGTCATAAATATTTTCTTATTTGTGATTACTTATAACACTAGAAACATTATAACTTTAGTTTAGAAGTTGTACTTAGAACAGTTTTACTTTCCAACTTTCTTCTTTTAATCTCTGGTTGATTGAAACAACTTTCATATCCACCACAACCTTCACTATCAGATTTTGATCCTTTTAAAACAAATTTGTTGTTTAAATTTAAATATTTTGTTGAATATAAACTTGTATCACAATTTCTTGGTCAGACAGTAAGATTAACAGTCATTAGATTATTAAAAGATTAAAATTATAAAAACCAGTTTAATAAAAGATTTATTAAACACTTCAACAATATTACTTCAAAGGTTTTCTCAGTTTATTATATTAAACTTCCAATATTAAAATAACTTAGTTATAAAATCAAACACCAAAAACATAAACAATAAAATCATATATTATAACATCATAAGATCATTTAAAATTGAAATTTACCTTCTTCAACCAATATTCTAGAAGAATTAAAATCTTCTTTTTGTTTAGGTTGATAATAAATTTGAGTTTCTATTGGTTCTGTCTTACAAATCTAGGAAGCAAAAAAGAATCCCAGTAAAATTATACAATCTAGATTATTTATTTATAAAAGATTAAAAACAAATTCATAAAAATAATACTAAAACCATCTAACAAATAATTTTTTTATGTAGAAACAACTAATATTTTGACAAAAAATATATATAAACAAAATAATGATACTTACAAAGGTTTCAGATGAAGACACAGTGTTTAGGTCTTCTCCTTGACTTGTAGAAGCAACAGGTTCCTTAGATGGAATGTCAGAGATGTTATTATCACCATTTGAAGCCACTTTCTTTAAACTATCTCCATTATTTTGTGTTTTTTCTTCATAATATTTTATGATTTTACACTTTGCATATTGTATTTCTGAAGAACTCCAACTTATGTTATTCTGAAGCCTTTTCATGTTAAACCAACGCTGAATCAATTTATATGAATAGCCAGAATTTTCAGAGAGTTTAATTAGTTGATCCTCTGATGGATAAGGGAAAGCACAAAATTGTTGTATAAATTCCAACTCAATAGTGGGAAAAATATAATTATCTGCAGGAGTTTGATCAGCTACAGCAAAATTATTCTCTTCTAACCACAAATCAGCAGTAATAACTTGATGAATTTCCATTATTATCAATTACTAAGTCTGTTTATAAAAGAAATATTAATAAGCTTAACTCAAGTTTAATTGAAAAAGAAGTTTTTCGATATAACTTATATAAACAATTTAAATTATATTTCATTTTATTAAAGTACATCTAGATATAAAAATGCATAAAAATATCTATAAACAAACTTCAAAATAGATTGAATTATTTTAAAATCATGCTAAAAAAACATTGAAAATAAAAGTCACTGAAATAAACATTTGTTATAAAAAGCTAAAATACTTTTTATTAATAAACATCATGTACGACTGTTTTTTAATGATTAAGAAAGCAACTAAAATAATCTGGTAACTTAACTTTTAAAATTTAACAAATAAAGTTTGGTGATATTATGTAAGATTTAAGCAAAATATTTCAGTAGAATTAGAATAAAATAAACTCTTAAAACTTTAAATATTCAAAATAAATCTTAGAAGGAAATTTTTTATGAAATAAATTGAGAACTATTCCAACGGTAAATAACGTAGCCAATTTTTCTTCTCTCTTCTATTTAACATACATTCCTCTGTCTAAGTAGTAAAAGTTTTTCTCAAATGATGCCATTTATTGGTATATAAACTGCACTTGGAGTTTAAAAAATTTGTTCTATCAATTTAATCAGATATAAAATAACTAATATCTACAAAAAAAAACAATTTTTAGACGTATGGATTCAATAACACCAAAGAAATCGGTGACAAATTGAAAATAAAACAATTATACATTTGAATAAATTAAAACTATTCTAATAGAGAGCTCTATTAAACTACAAAATTTGCAAATAACCAAAGTCTTGAAAGTGCTCAAGCCTAGCTTGGATAAGATATTAACATATGCAGTAAAATAATCTACTGTTATTCGTTTTAAATATACTACAAACAACTCTGAATACACTATAAACGTCAACACCATATCCTTGACATAATAATTAAGTGAATAAAACTTTAAGAATAAATGATACATTTAAAGAAAGTAGAAAAATGATCAGATCTGTTCCTCTTATAGTCAAAAGTATATACTATAAACTTGAATTTGCAAATATACATTTCTAACAACTTTCTCATGCATCAATATTTACTTCTCATTGGCTTGTCAACTTTCACTTCAACAACCTGTGGAACAATTATTTAATACAAACCCTAAAAATTTCTACCAAAACCAACTAAGTATAAAGAAACCAGTAATAAGAATGGATTCTCAAAGAAGCTGAGGATATGAAACACATACCCAAGTATCAGTGGAATCTAATATCAGTTGTAAAAGTTTTTCAGGGGCTGAAAAAGATACAGAAATTTAAGTCACCTGGTAATGACAAAATGTCAAACTTCTGGCTGCACCACCTACTGATCATAATGTAACTGCAAACCAACTGAAAAAATAAGTTTTATGATAGATAGATGATAATATCTTATCATTGATGATATATAAGCATAAACCACAAGTGATAGTTGCATTGGCATCTTTCTTTAAGGAGTCTATAACACCTGAAACAGTTTAAGATACCTGAAACTGTGAAAAGACATCAAAAACAGTAAAAAACTACCAGAAACAGTAAAAAGACGTAAAAATATTTGAATACTGTTAAATTCTTTAACTTTAATTATATTCATCACTACCAGTTTTGTGAGGAAATATTTGGAAATGAAAAAGTTTTGAAGTCTTATATACAAAGGAAACACAAAAATAATAAGAAAAAGTTTATATATTTGTGAGAATGGTCTTAGAGAGAGGTGCTTTTTTCAGATACTCTCCTTCGTATTTATTGAAATAAATAAATTAATTAAGAACAACTTTAGTAATAAATAATATTAAATGCAAAATTTAGTTTATAAAAAATAAATTTTAACAAATTACTTATTATTATGGTTATCATCTAATGAATAAAAATCCCAAGTATAATTGTAGAAACTAAAAGATTAAAAAAATGAATTAATCACTTCAAATTAATAATTTTAATATTACTATGAAAGCATGTTAAAATAAAAAACTTACAAAAATTTTCTGTTAACAAACTCGGCAACTAACAACGAAAAACTCAACTGTCAGGATGCACAATAAACTAACAGCGCCCAATGTTCAGAAACCTTTGCAGAAAATAATCTATGGTTCATACGTTCTGCGATTACCATAGAAAAATAGCTAGATAAGAAACTATAAGAGGTATGTTTTCAATAATCTTTTGAATATTAAATAAATGATATTTGTCATATGGATGCAAATTACAAATCGTACAACTCTTACAGCAAACATGAAGCATTGTGATTGCCGAAAGATAATGCAAAGATCTTAAGGATCACAGCTTAACATTAATGTAGAAAACAAGGAAAAAACAGGAACGACCGATAGATGATTAAATGGCCATAGAAATGATAAATACCAGCTATTATATAACATTTATTAAAACTGTAAAAAAAACAAAAGAATTTTCTAGAAAATTAAGTTTTTATTTAATAAAATAAATTTAAATATATGTCCTTCTTTTCAAAATTTAATTAAGATATCCGGAGAAGGAACTAAAAGCAAGTTTGACATTTAGTAGATTAGGTACTATACCATCGCTACCAGATGCTTCCCAGGACCCATTGATGAAATGGCTTTGCTGGTTTCTTCTCTTGTTGGTCCACAATCTAGATCTTGTATGACTAGTAGTTGCTACATTTTATCCATTTTAGTGTTCATCACGGTGTTTTTAGTGAGTATACGAGTTAAAAATGTTCCACGTGCTTCCTTATTGGCTTCATATTTTTGTATAAGATTTCTCCTGCGGCAGATTGCGGGGGGGGGGCTGTTAGACGTTTTGTGGGTCCAATTGCACATCTAACACAATCGTAAACGGAGTTGGTCTCACCCATTGCTGCTGCATCCTAGGTGCTTCGATTTTGCAAAGCCAAAACTCATTGACATATTTTTTGCAGCTCTACAAATACTTTTCTAGCTTTGCGCAAAATCTCATTGTTGCTAGATTGTTTTTGGTGCTTTACATGCGCTTGACGCTTCTTTTCTTCGAAGCAGTCTTTGATGTGATAAGTCTTCACTCCAAGAGCTTCCAGTGCGCTATTGTGCATCTTAACTTTCATTTTGAAGCAAGACAAAGAGTTAGTAGTGTTGATGACTTTAATATATCCATTAAAGTTAGGAATTCTACAATTTTCTCTGGAATGCACATGGCGATGGTGTCTAAACGCGGTTTTTGTCGATATTTGTTTTAGACTTGTACTTTGTCTTACTTGAAAGATGCAATTTGAAGTACACTAGAGGTGATTATTTAGAAAGTTTTTCTTTTATTGAATATTATTTCTATTTTTACATTTTTGATTTTAGAATAACGAACACTAAAATCAGAATGAAACTCTGATGTACTCAATTACATGTCTTCTGTGCATCTTGGACAGTGAAGAACTTAATTATCTAATTATTTAACTATTCGTTTGAACTTAATAATTTTTTCTATAGACAGGATTTCAAATAGTTTGTGTTTATATTCAAACAAGCTAATAGATAAAAAAGCTGAAACTATTTACCTTGATTTAGTTTAGAAGCATTTTGCAGGATTTAATTCAGTGTTTCAGGTATTAAAAGTCAAATTTCAACTTAGTCAAATGAGCAAATAATGTTCTGCCCAAATAATTGTCGATAACTACATTACTGTTGAGCAATCTATAAAATATTTTAAAATGTTTTTCTATTTAAGGAAAGATTATGTGAAAAGTATTCCAAAACAATTCTTGTTGACCAACTCCTACTAATAACTGAAAATCTGGCTTAAAATGTTTATGTAATAATATTCGTATAAATAATTGTTAAATCAGTTTTGCTTACTACTAATATTGACTTTTATTTAATTTGAAAAATTAATATAGATGCATCCTTATTATAAGAAATTATTTATTCGAAACTAGTTCAGTTGCTTCTCACCAAATTCACAAATCTTTCAAGATATACAAATTTAACATCGTTTGAAATAAATAACATTTAGACAATTTTGTTAACAAGTTATGTATAATGTTGCCAGCTTCTTTTTTCACTTAATTTGATATTTTTTGTTATTTACTTTTAATTGCCTATGCTTCAATAGAGTTCTTTTTTCTACATTAACTATACTAAAGACTTTTACAACATCCTTCAGCAGTTTTTTACAGTCTTCTATAACAGCTGAATAGTTTGTCATCTCCAACCATGCATTGAATAAAACAAATAAAATGAAAAAAATAGTATTAACTTGAGCTTTTTCGGAACAAAAATTACCAACAAAACATTTCTCTATTAGTGGAACTTACTTTTAATTTCTAATGTTTAGTTTTCTTTCTAAAAGTTATTTCATTTCTGCTAATTTACTTTAGATTACTACAGTAATGTTCTTATGAGTTTAATCAAACATTTTTTAATTATAAAGACAATCTACAAGTTGCAACAGTTAGCACTTTCATAAAGTATAAGGTTTTGATATATTTATAATTGTTAGTAAATAACTACTGTAAGTAATATATTGTGGAAGATTTCGCTTGTTTAACAAGTATTAAAATAGTTAGATTCTCCAGGATAAACTTCGATGTATAACTTATATAGCTTCCTCCATAGTTGCTGATCTCGCTTCCAAATATTTTGTACATATGTTTGATCTAAAATCATTAATACACTCTTAGTAAACAATTGATAATAAGTAGAAACTATTTCAAAAAATAATACTCATCAATTACCAATGTAATCGTGGTAGATGCAATGACAGATTTGACATCCACTGTAAGAGATGTAACAACATTTTTCTGATGATTCACAACTGATGCCATCATCATTATCACATTTAGGAAGTTTAAAATCACTATCTTCAGGACTAAAAATTTTGTTATATAAAATAAAAAAGTTAAAATTTTGAAAAAAAGTTTGTAAACTTACATTTTGTCTGCAAATTCTTTTACAAACACTTCCAACATATTAACTCTCCAACTAGAATAATCACAAGACCATGCTCTGCGACGTCCACATTTAGATGAATCATCATAAAATCTTGAACAATTGAAGTCAACTATTCTATCTTTACTAAGAGCTGGACATTCTTAAAAACATATTAGAATGAAATTAACTTGTGTTTAAACAATTAGATTGAAGGTAATACTTGAAGATGGTGAAGTATAAGTTGTTGTTTCAGCTGTTGTTTCAACCACAGTTGTTGGAGACTGAGTTGTTGGTGGCTGAGTTGTTGGTGGCTGAGTTGTTGGTAGCTGAGTTGTTGGTAGCTGAGTTGTTGGTGGCTGAGTTGTTGGTGGCTGAGTTGTTGGTGGCTGAGTTGTTGGTAGCTGAGTTGTTGGTGGCTGAGTTGTTGGTGGCTGAGTTGTTGGTGGCTGAGTAGTTGGTAGCTGAGTTGTTGGTAGCTGAGTTGTTGGTGGCTGAGTTGTTGGTGGCTGAGTTGTTGGTGGCTGAGTTGTTGGTAGCTGAGTTGTTGGTGGCTGAGTTGTTGGTGGCTGAGTTGTTGGTGGCTGAGTTGTTGGTAGCTGAGTTGTTGGTAGCTGAGTTGTTGGTGGCTGAGTTGTTGGTGACTCAGTTGTTGGAGACTGAGTTGTTGGTGGCTGAGTTGTTGGTAGCTGAGTCGTTGGTAGCTGAGTTGTTGGTAGCTGAGTTGTTGGTGGCTGAGTTGTTGGTGGCTGAGTTGTTGGTGGCTGAGTTGTTGGTAGCTGAGTTGTTGGTGGCTGAGTTGTTGGTGGCTGAGTTGTTGGTGGCTGAGTTGTTGGTAGCTGAGTTGTTGGTGGCTGAGTTGTTGGTGGCTGAGTTGTTGGTGGCTGAGTAGTTGGTAGCTGAGTTGTTGGTAGCTGAGTTGTTGGTGGCTGAGTTGTTGGTGGCTGAGTTGTTGGTGGCTGAGTTGTTGGTAGCTGAGTTGTTGGTGGCTGAGTTGTTGGTAGCTGAGTTGTTGGTGCCTGAGTTGTTGGTGGCTGAGTTGTTGGTAGCTGAGTTGTTGGTGGCTGAGTTGTTGGTGGCTGAGTTGTTGGTAGCTGAGTTGTTGGTAGCTGAGTTGTTGGTGGCTGAGTTGTTGGTGGCTGAGTAGTTGGTAGTTGAGTTGTTGGTAGCTGAGTTGTTGGTGGCTGAGTTGTTGGTGGCTGAGTTGTTGGTGGCTGAGTTGTTGGTAGCTGAGTTGTTGGTAGCTGAGTTGTTAATAATAATATATAAAATTATTATTAATATATAATAATATATAAAAAACAATTTCCATAAAATTCAGGATAAACTAAACAAATATATTGTCGGATCAATAATTTAATATAAACAGTTTAAGTTTGAAATAATCCTTGTAACTGTAGTTAATCACTTCGAAACTTTTGTAAAAGTTCTAAAAATAAAGTATTTTTTTACTATTTTGTTAGACATCAGATATTAGATGGTGCTCCATCAAATGACTGGTCATATGATTGTGAATGATATGCTCTTGAGTTCTGCAGATAACTGAAGTCAGCAAAACTGGTCTGAAGATAAGTGCGGTGTTTCTGGGAACCTTTGTATGAATTGGAGTAACAAAAGCTTTCTTATAAATTTGTGGAACTCTTTCTCGCCTCAGGGTCATGTTAAAGAAAGGCGATAAAGGTAGTGATACAGAGGAAGTAGTTTTTTCTTAAAAAAAACTGGGATCTGATCTTGGGTGTGGGAAAATGATGATTTTAAAGAAGAAATAGCCTTGGATACCATGTCAACCGTTATGTCAAGATTTACCATCTCAAAGACAGTTGTAAGAATATGGGAGTAGGAAAGAGAAAGAGTATTGCCATCATCGGTTATTAAATTGATAGTTAAGAAACTCAGCTTTATTTTCTGACTCCATCACAAGCTGGTCGTTGTTTTCAATTAAGGGAGGTATTTCAGATCTCGCCTTAAGCTTGCAATTTATGAAACAAAAAAATGTTTTCTTGCTAGGTGAAGATAAAACTGCACTTTCTCTTCCTAAATAAATTTTAAAAAATAGATTTGTTTCAAACTATAAAAAGATCCTTGTACAGAGATTTGATGGAAGGGTCTGTTTTAGTTTGTTTGTATAAGAGGTTTCCTAAACGTTCTAAAATCCTTAAAAGCTGAATTAGTAATATCGCTATCCAAGTTAAACGATTTTCCAATAAATGCTGAATTTGGGTTATTCCAATCAATTTTATTAAAATTAAAATCCGCAAAAATATATAACTCAGGACACACCACACTCTTCAAAACCTTCAATAAGGCCTTAACAGTAACCTCAACATTAATTTAATAGCGTGGTAAGTAGGTACATAGAAAACGAGAAAATTTTGACTTTGAGTAATGAAAATGATAAGCGATAATCTCAAACCCTGGATAATTAGTTGGATCGATCTGAATTCTAGAGATTATGGGTGCAAGCGTTGTTTTGTAAATTTTGCAAACACCGCCGCCTCTATCATACAGTCTATCACAACGCAAACCATATAAAAGATTATCGTCAACCAGAACAGAATAAGGATAAAGCGGTTTCAACCAAGTTTCAGTAATAAAAACAAATTTTAAATCATGGGAATGTAAAAGAGCTTTCAATTAAAAAGCTTTATTTATAATCGACAGTGCGTTAAAGAACATACCTAATTTGATAGAAGATTTGTCTTTTTGATGCTTGTGAGATTTGATGATGGGCTTCTGTAAATTGATATCTTGGATATTAACAATTGTGTCCGGAGAGAGTTTTAAAAAAGAAGACGTGGGTCCAGTGGTTTTTTACCATTTCCGTTTTTTGATAAAACCTTGACAACTCTCAAGGCCCATGGTGGACCTCGAACTTTGTATTTAAAATCAGTTGGCTGTTCCTTCTGATTTCGGTTATACGCCTCTTTTAGAAGACGCTTATCTTCTAAGCGATCATCTTCACATATATCATGTGCAACTCTAATACGTTCGAATTTGTTTTCAAGCTTTAGCTTATACAGCTTGGCAAGAAACTTGCGTTTGTCCCAGCTTTCCTAAAAGGACACTTGCAACGATCTTTTATGATCTGAGCTTTTTGCTCCAAGTTTAGTTATTGATACCTTTATACCAGTTTAAATGAAAAGATACCTTTTAATATAATATAATATAAATTAAATATTTCTCTAAAAACTAACTATTCTTTATTTAAACTAACCTAACAGAGCTTTTTAAGAGTTATTATTCTAGAAAAAAAACAATTTGAAAGTGAACTTTTAAGTATAAATGAAAAGATACCTTTAATCAAAAGAGAAAAGTTTTTTATGTTTTGATTTTACCTTTTGATTCCTTTTTTGTTAATTTTGATACTTTTGAATTTAGTTTCGTAATGATATCCCACGTAACTTGCAATCATAACTAATTTTAAACAAATTATACAAATTTTTGAATATTTCTGTGGCTGTATTCAAAATAGATTGCATCTTTTGACAGTCTGAAAGAGGTTCACTAATTATTTTTATATCAAGTAAGTCTTCCAACATGCTATCATACTTATTAGCAAACATTTTAGCTTGGTTGTATTCATTATTTTCTTTAATATTTAAAAAATAATTCAGATTCTTTGAAACGTCAGATTTAATTATATAGTATAGCTGAAAATTTAAAACTTGTATAAACTTCCCGACATATATGCAAATCAGTTTGTAGGCGACTATACATCTTTTTTACCTTTGAAAACTTCATATGATACGCTAACGATATCAACCAGTTAAAACTAAACAAAACCGCAACAAGTGAATTATTTAACAACACACTGACGGCATCTTCATCTTGTTTAACTTCTTGTAAACTTGTTTGTAAGCTATATGAGGCAAACGTTTGCCCAAAAACGTACAACTGCCCTGCTATTAAAGATTGAACAAAAAACATCAAATCACATAAGCTTATACTCATTAAATCTTGGTAATACTTTAAACCAGCAGAATCAATACGAAACAGAATGATACACGACTGAACTAGTGAGGAACAAAAGACATCCAAAAACTATGAATATTCTCGAAACTTGTAAATATTTGTGTTTGTTGATATTGTAACTTTTTTAGTTCTACCAGATAGCAAAGAAAATCTCTTGATCAAACCATTAACATTTTTAGTTAGTTTGCAGAGTTTAGTTTCGTAAACATTGCCAAATACACTTTTGATCTGTACCAAAAAAATAAAAACGTATATGCTTTGTATCTCATTATGGTTTTAGTTAGTTTTAATTTTTCAGCAATCAACAGACAATGCTTGAATAATTCCAAAGCAACAAAATGGGTTTCTTCAGATTTGTTCCTTTTCAAGGAAAATTTCGTTCCAAATCGATAGAAGATTCTAAGTATAGTAAAATCCGTTGAAAATTTTTGTTTGAACCATATGACAGCTAAAATACAATCATATTTGCGTTTAACATTTCTACTAAACAAGATTTGAAACTAACTTCCTTATTAACTTCCTTAAATTTTTTTATTACAGGCTACTCGATATCTTGCTTAAGTAATCTCGCAAGACAGAATACAAAAACAATACAAGGAGACCACAACCTGTCGGCCCACAGGCTCCTAATAACAAACCATTAAATAACATCACAGTCTTCAATTTCAAAATTTTAGTCGTGGAGAAACTAACTAAGAATTGATTGGTGAAATTTAAAACTAAACAATTACAAAAAGCTGTTCTAAATACAAAATATTCATAGTATTAAAGGTCTTTATAATAGAGTTGATAAGGTTGATTGATTTTATAAAGATATTTGTGGAATAATAAATCTAGTGATGGAATATTGGTTAAACGAATTTGAAGTTGGTTGAGGAGAGAAAGCTTAGAATTTGTGGGCTAGAATCTGACTAAAGATTATCTCGAGTCTTTACAAGTTTCAAAACATTGAATGGCTAAAGTAATTACATAATAAAGTTAAAGAATAAGTTAATAATTTTATGCTGAAGATAATATACCTAAATATATATTAACTTTAATAAATATATCCTTATAATACTTCTATAATTTCAGTTTTTATCTTTTTGTAATGTCTAGTTTTTTGAGTTATTGTAAAATAAATCTAATTGTTAAAATTAATTTTTTCAATAAAAATACAAATCAATTCTAAGTTTTGAATTTTAATCAAAAATGTATATTAACCTTTTACATAATAATATTTAATTAGAACTCATTTTCAAGTTTACCAATAGCTAAAGTCTTTTGTAATATCATTATTCTTCATTATTATATTTCTTTATTATAAATTAATATTTTCAATTCATATATTATTATAATTTGACAAAAGCAAATACATCTAAAGTTAATTATGTTTTGTAAAAATAATAAAGATAGAAAGTAACTAGTTTGATTTTTGTTAAAATTTTCATATATATTATAAATTTTTCTAGCTTACCAAAATAAAAACAGTTTTTTAAATTACTTTCACAGATACTTTTATTTCAAAGCTTAGCATAAAACTGTTTAAAAACTTATTACCTGTAGTACAAAATTTACTAACTTCAATATAAAGTTACTTTCAAATTCAAATTTAACATATTTTTATATATATCTATGCTTTTGCACTGTTGTTATAGTTATATCTTACTTAAACATAAGAGTTTTAAACTATTTCTTTGTTGTCATAATGTTTTGTTTTCGAGTTAAGAGATGTAAGTTTTTTTATCTGCAATCATGCGTTAAGTAAAGGAAGTAAAACTCTAGCACCATCATTGTTAAAAGGTTTCCAGGAAGGTTTTTGATTTACTCTTTCAAAGAAAATATTTTTCAGATGATGAACACTCTTTTGATTGCTGCAAAGAAGTGAGATTTAAGTTCTCATTTAATAAATTTAAAAATTAATCATTTAAGAAACCCAACTGTACACAGACACTGACAACTACTGAAGATTTTATGAAAACAGTAAATGGTTCATCGTTTTAGGCTAAGAACTCTCTGTGGAGTTTTATAATGGTTTACTAATAACTATAAACTGTATCTTATCAAAGTGGTCCAAACATTTTCGACGGTAAGCGCTCAGTAAGTGATAAAAATCTTCTCTGTATGCCACAACGAAAGGTGAATTTGGAGCTTGATGAGCCCTTTATCTATTAAAGAGATCACCAAAGCAATCAATCAGCTTAAAATGAGATAGAGCTTCTGATGTCGATGGAAAACCATCAGAGTTGTAAAAAAGTTAGTGAATAACTTCACAAAGCTCTAGGCTGCTTGTATTTTGCTAACATAGTTAGAAGTTATCTAGAGATCTTGGTGATGTAACGATAACCTTTACTTAGATTCATGAGACAAATCTGACTGCTCCAACCGTATCCAACTCTTATTGCAAGAATCTTACTTAAGAGATGTTCTTCTTCAAGCTCAGTGTTTAGAAGTAACAGAGGCACTACTGATATCGTATTTGTTCATAGAAAACCTGATGACAATTTCGTGAGCAGCATAAAGGAGAACAATCTATATATTTTATTGATCACGTAATTATTATTTAAATGCTCATTTTTTTGCTCTACTGGTTTATTATTATAATTTTGCGTGTTTTGGGTCTTTTATTGTTACTTTTGTTGTTAGGCACATTTTATAATAGAATAAATCTCTTTAAAAAGTTGTTATTTTTCCAATATAACACATTCATACACCTCACAAAAGTCTTTGATGCTGTAAATAGAGAAGCCCTGGGAAGATAATCAAACTTCTTGGATGTCTACTTAAGTTTACTAACATGATTATGCGGCTCAACAATTAGCAAAAAAGGGAATGTAAAATTTGGAAATGACTTTCTCACACTATTGTGACAGAAACAGTTTAAAGAAAGATGTGTTCATACAACAACTCTCTTCTCAATATTCTTCAGTTTGATGTGAAATCATACATCCTTAAATCTCAATGAACAAGACACAATCTACTTTTGGTACTACCTTAATGACCTTACATTCAATTTGAGACTTCTAAGATGTAAATCTTATCTCACCATGATTTATAAACTTATGTTTGCAGATGATGCTACTCTAATGCCACACTAATTCGATACATAAAGAACATCTTGCTTCAAGAAGACTGCAAAACTGTTTACGACTCATTTATTATTTCACTTTTTCCTGTCGATCTATCTTACATATATTTTTCACTATTTAGTTATCTCTGCACTATCTTTGTACCTCAAAACATTCTTGATAAAAATAAACTTAACAATTTTGAAACTTTACATAATTTTTAACCTTATAAATCTGTTGTAATTATCTGATGCTTTAAACATAAAAATCTAATCTAAATAAATTAGATATAAAGAATTTGATAGACAGTAATTTTAAGAGGCAGAAACTTTTTTAAATCAAATTTACTACGATTAAATCACACATAAATGTTAATATTCGCCAACGACATCAACAGAATCAATTTGCGCATTCCGTAAATTAATTTTATAAAATATTTTCTGCTGATTCTTTTTAACCAGCTCCATAACAACGTATTCTGTTTCCTTAAAAAGATGAACAGCAGTTTATTTATTTATTTATTTATTACAATAAATGTGAAGGAGGGTGCCTAAAGAGAGCACCTCTCGCTAACACACATTCTCACAAATTAGATCTATTTGATATGTAAACGAAAAAGTATATGACAATGAAGAATTGCACAGAATCATAGTATTGTAAAATAGAAAAATTCACAGTTTAGAAATGGCAATGTTGGCCATGGCAATGGCAATGCGCGGGGGCCTGGCTCCTTAGTGCGACTGCTTGCAAAATGTGTAGATCTAGTTGGTATGCCAATCGTGTTGAGAGTCTTCGCCAGCGGATGATATCCCGTCACAGACGGACGTATCCTGCCGCGGCCCAGTACCGTTCGGCGGTACAACAGCAACTCGAGCAATTTGAAGTTGCTGTAAGTAAAGGACACTCGCATGGTGACGCAGCCACAGAGCGTAATAGCGCTGTCGACATGATGATTGATTTTGTCACCACACGTGGTTATCTCCCCTACGTCATGTCACCCTCACGACGTGAGTCTGACGTTGATGGTTTGTGTGAGTTCCGGTGTTTGGCTGACCTGCGACAGGATTACAGATGTGATCCCATATCAGATCGCCACGTCATAATCATGTCTGACATCGACTATTACTTAGATATGCATGCTGTATTAAGCCTTGGGCGCCCAGTGTTAATGTATACGTTCCAGCCATCTGTTGTATCGGGACCTGTCAAGGATGGATTTTTCACCATCCAGAATGATACGGTCTGTTATCGAACCAATGGCGGGAAAACAGCGCAACATAAAATCTGGGATTACAACCATGATACTATCTATGTACGACAGCCTGACAACACTTTCAGAGAGGCGTTGTACCAAGCACTGCTCGATCTATTTTGGCTCAATAAACTTGGTGTTTGGATGCATCGGAAGTTTGGTATCGGCCCGTTTGGCCGTAGACTGACAATGTGCCACATTGACCAATTTGCAATGAGCCCACATAGGAACATTGTCTCAATTGTTCCGTTTGCATCATGTCGCGACAACCTTCTCACCGCCGTTGAGTTTGGTGTTGAGCTCCGTCATTGCAGATACAGTACCTTAGGTCCTGGCAAGATGAACTCCACCGTATACGTAAACGACGGTGAACCCCTCGTTAGTATTGGCAAGCCCGGTGAGGTCGCCAGTGTCCAGGTCACTTTGGCCCACTTTGAGACACTAAGAACCGCATTCGGTCTTTGCAAGAACCACCATTTGTCCGACACAATCCGACGAACTGGCCTCAAAGATGGTCCTGCCTCCCTTTTGCATCAGTGCTTGGTTGAAGGCAGTGGACCGCCGGCGGTTGTGGTGCACCGCCCTGGTCAGTTCGCACGTCACTACCAGTCGACTGAACCACAGTTACATCAGCTTCAGTATAAAACCACTTAGATACAGGAAGTTGACTAATATAATCAGCAAATGGTATGAAAGTTGATAAAAGTCTACTCATAGTATCAACAATCATAGATTTTTCGGCATCCTGTTCGCAAAACTTTGGTAGCTTGAATAAATTAACAAGACCATCAGAATAAACAGCTGCTACTATTTCACAATCAGAACTAATAGCAAGTGCAGTAATCGTTCCTCCAACTAAAGAACTCCTAAACTCATGAAAGAGTTTTCCTGTTGAAGCAAAAAATACTCGAATAACAGTTCCACGTTCAGAAGCAGTAACAATCATATCACTGTTTGAATCACCACAAATAGCCACCACTTTATGTTTATGGGCTTCAAGTACCATACGAATTTTCATACTTTTTAAATCAAATACTTCTACATGCCCACAGTCACAATGATATCCATAAGTCGCTAAGAGTTTCTGTTTTTCTAGAAAGCAAATAGTTCCACTTTTATCATGCTTTTGACTCAGATATTTCAAGGATTCATTCTTTGATCTCTCATACATTCTAAAATTATCTTTGGTAATCAATGTAATGAGAGTATCAGTTGCTGTTACTTTAATATATGGAAGATAATCATAAAGATTGAGAGGATCCATACTTGTATTCACCATTACAAGATAACCATCTGATTCTGTACCAACTACAATCAACATGGACTTTTTAATGTCCGAATTTTCTCTATGACTCAGCAGCATTTTTGTGGCACTCCATTTAGTGAGAGACTTAATTTGTTCTACATCCTTCAAATTAGATTTTTCCTTCATATATAGATCAGTAACTGACTGGAGAGTGATTATTTGTACTTTGTCGAAATTCATTGGAGATATCATCATATCCACTCTATTTAAATCTTTTAATGTTTCCAAGGTAGCAACACACTTCTTGTTCTGTGACAAGAATTGAGAACTTTCTTTAACTAGAGACATTATTAACTTGAATCAAATTTGTAAACCTAAAAAGTATTTAAAAAGTTATTTGACAAACAATTTTAATTTAATATTTAAATATATATAATATATAAGATTTTACTTGAAGTAAATTAAAAATATCTTCAAATTTAAGTATTAAAAGATTGCAGAGTAAAATATATCTTTAAAAATAGTTAATTTAGATAAAATTGAAAATTAATAATATTCATAATACTTAAAATATTCACCAGAAATATCAGCTTAAATTTTGATGATAAATTTATAGGATGAATATCCATAAAAACTACATTTGATTCAATAAAATATTTCTATTTTAGTTACAAAAAATAATAAATTTACTCTTTACAATTACAAAGAAAAAATAAAATGTAGAACAATTTTAACAAAAATATAATTTGTAAAATAATTATAAACTAAAAAATAGTTTGATAAAAAATAAAATCCACACAAATGATAAAAAAGTTCGTATAAATGTTTAAAAATTATTAAACTAAAGAAAATTAAGACGAAAAAACGAATTACAAAACTTTTATTAATAATGAAACTAGAAATATATGACAAAATTGTTTTCAATTTAATAATATCACAATAAGTATTAATAAACCAATATTATTGATACTTTCATATCTAAAATTAAAAATAAATCTTGTACTTTGAAAGATAACATTTTTTCAATGCATAGTTTTCCTTAAGAACAACTTTAGTAATAAATAATATTAAATGCAAAATTTAGTTTATAAAAAACTAAATTTTAACAAATTACTCATTATTATGGCTATCATCTAATGAATAAAAGTTAGATTAAAATAAAAATCCCAAATATAATTATAGAAACTAAAAGATTAAAAATAAAAAAAAATGAATTAATCACTTCAAATTAATAATCTTAATATAATTATGAAATTATCTTTAAATAAAAAACTTACAAAAGTTTTCTGTTAACAACACCGGTAAATAACGATGAAAAACTCAAATGTCAGAATACAGAATGAACTAACA
>JAQGEQ010000133.1:95000-245289 GCA_034620365.1 Pegea sp. RAD2-039 | reverse complement strand
ACTTCAGATTGCAACAACGTTTATAAGAAATAAAAAGTAGAATAAACTCAATCTTTCGTAAAGGATTGCAAAGTTTTCAAATTTGGACTTAAAGTACTTTACAATGAAACTATAAATAATAAATAAGTTTAATAACTTGAGTTATTATTCATCACAAAATATGTTTGTAAACATGTTGTTGGTATTATGACAGATTTTTTACTAATTGAAAACTTTTCATTCAAAAAAACTAGTATTTTGCTTTTTGTTATTATTTATTCGAAATCATTTATATCAGCTCGGCAATTCCTCTTTTGTCCATAGTTTATTGCATTTGACAAATATCAAAAAGTTTACAAATTTTTTATCATGAGATGAAATATCAAATAATTTTATTTTGTTTCTAAAGTTTTAAAAATTGTAATTTTTTGCCGTTTATATATTAATTTACAGAAGGTAAAATTAACTTTTATGAATGGAAACTATATAACTTACTAACCTTTTCCAGATTCCTAAAAAAACAAAAATGTCTAAATATGTTATATAATATTTCCTTTACAATTAAAGTAATACCCAAAAAATATTATAAATATATTAAATGATGTATTTTTGTAAGTGATTTTTTTAAAAACAAATCGTCTAGCGCCAAGTAACGGAAAAGGAAACAGTCGACTTGTTTTTTGTAGGTTTATCTTTTTTTCCTGATTTGTTTACATTATCTAAAACAATAAAGATTTTAAATAGTCACAGTAACCAATGTACTATTAATTTTGAATTTATAAAATACTTAATTATTGAGTTAAACCTAGAAATAAAATAACTGTTTTTGATAGAAGCTAAGTTTAATGATATTTAAATTTAATTTGAACTAATAGTATCTTTATAAAAATAATATCAACAATAACTTTATCGATTGATTAAAGCCATCGAAAAATTTACCGACACCACAAACATAAGATTGAATGAAAATAATAAATAACCATAAAGCTAACGGAGAAATGAAATCGTTTTATCTCGTAATTTGACTTTAAAACACTAATTTGGAAGATGCACTTTTGCAACTGGTTATCAAGTAAGTTTTTTCCAAGGTAAAAATAGGATTTAGCGTTTTTTGAGATTGTTTGATGTTTACAAATTCCTTGTAAAAAAGTATAACTTAAATTTTCTTTTAATCTTTATTTCTTATGTATTTTTCTTACATAGTTCTTATGTCAAAATTTTTTTACAAACAACTGTTTTTTTGTTATGCCCAAAATCTATCGATGTAACAAAGTAGTTTTGTTTTTCATAAGAATATCAGGATTGAGCGTTTTCTCTAAATTGCTCGAAGGTTTCTAAATTCTGTTTGCTGTTAGTAATTTTCTTTTTAATTTCTTTTAAATATTTTAAGATTCATCATATATTAAATTCCTTAGTTTCTTCATTGAGTATTTTATGCTATCTAAACAATTTTTATACAAACAATATGTTTTAAATTCTTCATGATCAGTAAGAAACAACTATAATCTTAATTTGAAGTTTTAAAGACTATTTCATCATAAATCTTTTTTTTGAATCAAAAATGAAAAATTGAAAATGCGAGTCATAATTTCAACAACTCTTAAATCTCTCTATAATAATAAATAGATCTAAAATCTGCGTGTCGGTTAAAAATAATCAAAATATTCTTCTAATTAAGTCAAAAATATAAAATTAGTTCCTTATTGACTTTTAATTTCCTTAACATTTTGATTAGAAGATGTTTTTATATCAATATATGTGTTATCTCACGATACCATCTTATAAGTCAAATCTTATTGTAAAGAATGAATACTGAAGATATTAAACTTTTTGATAAATGAAGCTTGTTAAAGAAATATAATGATTTTGATTAAACGATATTAAAAGGAAATAACTTTAAACTAATCAAGTGTCTTGTCAATTTTTCAGAAAATAAGAACTTAAAATTTTCTACTAATTCACTGAATGAAGTTTCGTTGAAAAGTATTTCAACTCAAAATTATGGGAACAATTTTCTTTCACGAAGAAATGTTTGAAAGATATACTTTTCATTAGTTATAAACGTTGTTTCAATCTAGAGTTTGTGGGATCAAGCTAAAATACGATATTTTTTCTAATTTTAATAAAAAACTATTTGTTGACAAATAATGTTTACACAGAAATTTTAACTTAAAGCTGAAAAACAATTTTTATTGTAACTTTATTATTGGTACAAACAAAATTAGTATAAAATTGTAACAATATAAAATTTACCAAAATTTATTAGTTTAAAATTGATCCCACTAACTCTAAATTGTAACCAATTTATAATAAATTGTAGTAATTATTGTAGTGTAAACAACCTGTTATTATTTGTTTGGATTTGAATTACTTTTAACGAAAATCGATTAATAAATACTAAGACTCCCTTGAGTTTCAATTAGCTACAATTAGCAACATAAAAGTAATTTATGTTTAACATTCACTTTTTGACGTAAAAATATGTAACTGATAAAATGACCGAATGTTTACAAATTTTTATGAAACAAAATGTTGTAGCAAAATTAGTAATTTTAAAACAGACATTTTAAACATATTTTTCAGTCTGGATAATTATAAAACTTTCTATTCTCTATATTCTAGCAGAAATGAATTTAGAAAAATAGTTATTCAAAATTTTTATTTTACGCTACTTGGCGCAAAAGAGGTTTATTTTTAAAAAATACTAAAATTAGCAATAAAAACTTTTTTAAAATTTTTAATTGTATTTAGCAACTTTTTTTAATTTTTATTCGAGGGTTTTGTTGAGATTACCATTTGTAGACTGCTAATAATTGCTGATGTCAATATGCAGTTGATTACCAAATTGATGGTTAGGCTCAGCAATTAGGCTCAATTAGTTTTGTTAAACTCTCTGTGAGTTAAATTTCTAACTAATTTCAGTTCATTATTTTCATTTTAGGATTAGTTCAAACAATTTGACGCTATTAAAACTTTTCTCTAGTTATTAGTAAACTGTTTGTATATTATTTTTAAATAAGATTTTACAAATGAAAATTTTGATTCGATTATCAACAATTGTTCAACAAATCATTTATATATTTAAATAATTTATAATAATAATAATAATTTATAATAATATAATGATAACTATTTTGTTTTTAAATCATTCAACTGCTACTTGGCAGCTAAAAAGTTAAAAGAATAAAGTTTTTTAAAGAATCACACTGACCAATGTACCATTAGTTTCTATTTTATGAAATACTATTTACACTATAAAATTGTTTAACTTTCAGTTTTAATTAAAACTTAATATTATAAAACAATAAATAAAAACAAAAAAATAATTTATTGAGAAGAATAAAGAAATAAAATAACCGTTAAGATAGAAGTTCAGTTAAAAATGATATTTTCAATAACATTGTTGATTGAATGAAGCCATCAAAAATTTACCGATACACAAACGTAAGATTGATTGAAGATAATATATAACCGAAATGTTACGGTATAAATAGAAAGGTATTATTGTTTTATTTTGGAAGATGCACTTTTGCATCTAATTATCAAATGTTTTTTAGTTACATTTTCTTTTACTTTTTAATCATTGATTTATTCGTTTTAGTCAACATTTTTTTAAGAACAACAGTTTTTCTACACAATATCTATCGTTACCACAAACGAAGATTATTTTTCATAAGAATATCAAGATTGAACGTTTTATATAAATTGCTTAAAATCGTTAAAATCTGTTTTCTATTAGTAGTTTTCTTTGTAATTTCCTTTAGATATTTTTGGGTTTATTATTCCTTATTTTCTTAATTAAGTATTTTTGGCTATTCAAAAACTAAAAATACGGTTTCGCATTTTTAATGAGTATTTTTTTTTACAAATTATATTTGTTTTGAAATTGGTCATTCGTTTCTAAATTATTTAAATTATGAAGGTACTTGTTAACAGGATGTTACTAAAAATTAAAATCGGAATATTTAAAAATGTTTAAAGTCTGTTGTTTATGGTGCTAGAAATCTAAACGAGTTTAACATTTTGTAAGAAAGTACAATGAAATCGGTCTACAAAATTATTAAATAATAATTAGTTAATTATAAAATAAGTAAAAGCAAAAAAATTATTTGTTTAGATCACTACAGAGTTTACAAAAATTAGGTTAAAATTTGGTAGTTATTTAGCTTTTTCTATATTATTCTTTTAAATTAAATATTCTAAATAAAAATGCACTTAAATACAAGTATTCAACAAATTATTAATTCGTTTATAAATTAATCAACCACTACTTAGCGGTTTCAAAATTAAATTGATTGTCCGTCTATACTAAATAAACGTTTCTGGAAGGGAAAAATCGGAATATATAAAAATAGTTAAAGTCTGTTGTTTGTGGTGCTAGAAATCTAAACAAATTAAAGCTGTTTTTTTATTAAGTAAAATGTAATTAGTGTATAAAACAACTTCAAGTAATCGCCAAAGGTTTTTAACTTTTTTGTTGCTTTTGATAAAGCAGATTGTCTTAATTTGGTTTAAAATGCAAACTTTTAAGGAGATATATAATTTAGAAATATTAGTTTTAGGAAATTTTATAAATTTATTTAAATAGTAAGAAAGCTAATTTGATTTCTTATAAAATAAAAATTAAAAAATCATGAAATCTTAGTTTATTATGGTCACTATAATTTATATAAAGTTTTATGTGGTATTTGAAATAATTTGTTACAATGAAACTCTATTGTGAACTGTTTAACTCAGTTTAAAAAATATTTACAAAACAAATGTAATCAATTATCCTTTAAAAAATACACTAAAAAAACAGTTATCTTGCTTTTTTTCAAAAAACCTGCAGCAACATCCAAAAAATGGAATTTATTAAGATTATTTATTAAAAAATTGTTTTAGATTCAGATTTATGTTATTCTAATCAAGATATTTTAACTGCTAGAGAGTGTATAAAATAAAATCAGAAATTTATCCATTTTGGATTTGGTAAATGAAAACAAACATTAAAATTCATTCTAAATTTTATATACTAATTTTAATACTAAAACTACTTCTTTAAAAACAACTTTCATTCTAAGGTAGCTCATTAGATGCAGTTATATAAGAAGATTGCTGTAAGTGATAGTTATGTGTTAGCTTAATGACATAAACTTTTAATGAAAAAAAGTTTAATTTGTTTATTTTTTTACTTTTCATGGTTTTAATTAACTGCTTGTTATATGCTTAAGAAATTACTGTAAAATAATAAAAACATGAAATATATTAAAAATAAATATAAAAAGATTTCCTCTAACTTGATTTCTAAAGTCCTATAAATTTTATAAATCATAATAATATCATTTAAAGGGCTTCTTTTTTCGATGGCTTTAATCAATCGATAAAGTTATTGTTGATATTATTGTTATAAAGATGTTATTAGTTAAATTTAAATTTCAGTATCAATAAACTGAGCTTCTATCAAAAACAGTTATTTTATTTCTTGGTTCAACTCAATAATTAAGTATTTTAAAAAATTAAAAATTAATAGTACGTGGGTTATTGTGACATTTTAAAATCTTTATTTTCTAGATAGTGCAAAATAGTGTAAACAAATCAAGACTAAAAGATAAACCTACAAAAACCAAATAAACTGTTTCCTTTTCCGCTACTTGGCGCTAGACGGTTTGTTATCAAAAAAACACTTACAAAAATACATCATTTATTTTTTTTTATTATTATTATTTATTTTTTTGGTATCCCTTTCAGTTTACAGAAGATATTAAATAATACATTTAAATATATTTGATTTTATTTTATACACTCTGTAGCAGTTAAAATATCTTGATTAAAATAACATAAATCTGAATCTAAAATAATTTTGTAATTAATAATCTTAATAAATTCCATTTATTGAGAATTTATTGAAAAATGACTTGACAAGTTGTTTAATTATTTTTTCTAACATATTGTTTATGTTTACTTAAGGACTCTTTTGGTCTTATAGACTTGCTTAGAAGGTTGTATAATTTTTTTTCAAACTATTCACATAGTTAAGAAACTAATCTGAAAACAAATTATTCATTTTTAAAGGTTTTTTAGTTCAGTGAAAAACATTATCCGCTAATTTTGATCAGCTTAAATTGTTTATCAGAAAGAAATTACTAATCAGTGCAAATATCAAAGATACTGATGATGTAATATTTATTAAATAACTTTTAATTCTTTAAACATCTTAGGTACAGATCTCATCCTAATACTTTCATTCTGAAATTAGTGAATCACTGTGAAATACTATTGCTATTTTATACATGTAGTTATTTCTTAGCAAGTACAAGTTTAAATAATGAATATTACAATTTAATTAACTATTAATGTGTAGTGGTTTACTATTTTAGAAAACAAGTTTCAAAAGAAATACTATTTTTTTACTTGAATCTTTTCATTCAATATTCAAATAAATAAGTTTGCAATTATATTATTGACACTTGGTATTCATAAACTTCTTTATAAAACCTTTATCTTTGATTGCTTATTATTTTTAAATAAAAAATGTATAATTGCTTTTTAGATTTTAAACAAAATATTGCAAAGAAAGTTATTACATGAAAATTGTTCTTAGAAATTTTATTATGAAATTTTTGTAAATTGCAGAAAATTTCAAATTTTAAAAATACTTTAAGCGCTAGTTAGCGAAACTAAAAAACAACCTTACAATTTATTGGTTTTATATGAAATTTATTCGCATAAATAAATTTTATATTATAGAGAAATAGAATTAGTTATAAATAAATATATCTCTTAAAAAAGTATTGCAGAAATTGTATTTACAACGCATCTGTTATAATTCTAAAATAAAAATAAATAAAAGATACTACTAACAACCTTATTTTCACACAAAATTACTTTACCAATTATTAAATATAAACAATTTTATATTGATATAATTTTTACTAAAACAAAACTATTGATATTATTTCTGCTTTTAAAAAAATTTGAAATTAAAAGGTCAAACTAATTATAAGCATCTTTAATACTATAAAAATCAAGTACAATCACTAAATCAGTATTTTACATTTGTAATTAAAAACGATTTATTATTTAAGACGTGAGTATATCCGTTTCAAACAATTTAAACATATTAAAAAGTTTTCAAAATAACTTGTTCTCGCTACACACTACTTTAGTGGGCTCATAAATGTCAAACTTTATACTGAAGAAATAAGATAAAGTCTACAAAAATTGAGAACTTATACTTTAAAGTATAGAATAGAAAATGTTAGAAAATGTTGTTTGTGTATCTTCATGGTAAACGCAAGAAACTTCAGTTTTGTAACAAGAATTGCAATCAAACGATTATGTTAAGCAGTTTACTATTGACATAGTCATACAGATAAACAATATTAACATAAAAACTAATTTGAAAATTTGGTTTGGAAATAATTTGGAATCAATAGTTTGTATCACTTTATGCAAATTTATAAAATATATTTCTGGTAATTAATTAAGTTTCTCTAGATATATTCCACTTAAAATTGTGAATTAGATTTATTTTCGTTTATCAAATTTGTCTCTTTGTTTTCCAGATTATTTTTTGCTGACAGTAGTACCTTACAGCTTTATGTATATTTGCTGCAGTCAATCTAAGATAAATAATATTTTTTGGAAGAAAAAAAATATTTTGATTTTTAAAGCCAAGTTAAAAAAAAAACTTATTTTCCCAAAATTATGATTTATATTCCTGAAAAATGGTTTCTGGTAGAACGATCTAAAAATGAATTTAAATTTTCTTTCCAAAAAAAGTTAAACACCAAACTTCAACTGATCAATTTAAAAACACTGCTTAGTAATTATAAAAGTGTATTTGCTTATTTTTTTATTTATATATCTGCTTATATATAATATATTTTTCAGGTAAACATTTATTTCAAATCATCAAAATTCGAAGAAAAGAGCAGAAAAATCAGCGTTAAGAGATGTTAAAAAACGTTAAATAGAAAAATCTAAAGATAACGTTGAATGCTAAAGACTTTTTGTGAAATATTGCCAATTAGAAAGCTTTTGTCAGGCTAATTTGAATTGTTTACTTTCATTAAATTTTTGTTGCAGTATTGAATATGGCAATAAACCACTTTAAAATTTACTTAAGATATTTTCTTGTAAAATATATATTTATTTTTTAAGAAACTGTGAATAATTGTTTTTGATTCAATTTTAATTCTTTTTTTAAATAAACTATAATTTTATTTTGCATAGAAATCAACAAAAAGTTAATTCAGATTACAGTCGAATTGATTTGTATATAATATATTATTTTTTTTAACTTTTTGTTAAACTAAAAACTAAAACGTTTTGTTTACATGCAGCTCAACAAATTGAAACTGAATTTAATGGACGACAAAGAATCTGATTGCATGCGAAAGTTGTTACCAAACGAAAGTAACATCAGAGGTGAAACACCTAACAAGAAAAATGATAATGAATGTGTTAGTGAATTTGATAGCTGGCACGGAATTAACTTTGATGAAGTCAGTTCAAACAATGAAATAGAAAATACAACAACTAAGAAAAGCGTTTCTACCAAAATTAGTGCTTCAGCAGAAAATAGTGGAAAAGAAGAAAATAAATTTTTGTTTAAGAAAATTCCAAATGGCAAGGACAAATATGAATGTTTGATTTGTTGCAGACGCTTTAGTTGCAGATCTCAGTTTATCAATCACGAAAGAATTCATACAGGTGAGAAACCATATGAATGCATTGTTTGTGGAAAAAAATTTAGACAAAATTCAGATCTCACAAAACATGAAAGAACTCATACTGGTGAGAAACCATTTGAATGTATTGTTTGTGAAAAAAAGTTTAGTCGGAATTCAAACCTCTTATCACACGAAAGAACTCATACTCGTGAGAAACCATATGAATGTATTGTTTGTGGAAAAAAGTTTAGTCAAAATTCAAACCTCTTATCACATGAAAGAACACATACTGGTGAGAAACCATATGAATGCATTGTTTGTGGAAAAAAGTTTAGACAAAATTCAGATCTCACAAAACACAAAAGAATTCATACTGGAGAGAAACCATATGAATGTATTGTTTGTGGAAAAAAGTTTAGTCGGAATTCAAACCTCTTATCACATAAAAGAACTCATACTGGTGAGAAACCATTTGAATGTATTGTTTGTGGAAAAAAGTTTAGTCGAAATGACCTTCTTTCACAACATAAAAGAACTCATACTGGTGAAAAACCAACTAAATGAATTGTATGTGGATAGCAATTTCGCCATCATGCAATTCTTTCATACCATCAAACAACTTACATTATTTAGATTCAAAGTAATCAAAAAAAAGATCAGATAAGGATCAATTTTGACTCATCCTAGTTTTTAGTATTTCATGTTTTTTTTCTATTAATTTTCTAACAACATTTTACAGTTTCGTAGTCTTAAGTATTTCTGATTTTTTCTTGTAATTTCAGCAAAAAACGTTTGTTTATTTAAACGGTTATTTATGGTTATAGTAACTCTTTTGTGTTATTGACTATATACTTGAAAGCTTTTATCTCTTAATTTTTTAACTTTTAATTTGCAAACAGTTAATTGGTGTAAATCAATTTTCAATCTTTTTAATAGATAAACAAAATTTGATTAACTAATGAACATACAGTGCAGAATTTAGATAAATGTGAGTGTTAAATATTACAATGAAGCAATGTTATTCTGTTTAAGAAAAGGAATTCTGCAAGTTTTGCTTATAATAAATTAAAATTGAAAAAAGCAAATAAGCGAGTATTTTGATGTAAGTGAGAGCAATAAACATCATTTTAAAACAAAATTACTAAACTTGTATTTTCTATCACAATTTTAAGAAATGTAACAAATTTTTACTTAGTGAAGAAGTCGAGAAAAGATCTTAGGTTTAATTAATTGATAATTTATTAATCATTTATATCTCATAATATTTTGAGTTGCTTGATTTTGAACTAGAATGCATAAAATATAAGAGTTCATATGTAACCTTTTAATAAGGTAACTAACATTGAAACCAAGAAGCAAACGAACAATATTTGGTAGTTGTGGAAGCACAAGGAATATCATCAAAAAAAATTATGAAATTTATGTGATACAGCTTAACCTCTAAAGATCTCAATTGTGAGAATAAGAAAATTTAAAATAATTTCATACTGTTTGGAAAAATAAACTTTCAAATAAAATAAAAGAACAGTATTTTTAATCACACTATAGTTAAATAAATGTGTTTAAATAAATAAACCTAAATAGATACTGGTATTATACAGCATGTAAACGCGATGATAACATCTTATTTGAGTCTTATTATGAGAAAATGAAAAGTTTTTTTTAAAAATTGAAAAATTATTCGATATTTTTTAACAAATCGTTTAATAAAAATTTGTTTCAGATTTCATTATAAGCACCATAAACATAATGAATTGTGGTTTAACTTATAACTTAAATTAGATTTCACTATAGATTGCTAGTTTACTGCCAACTAGCGGAGGTTTAATTTCTTGTATAAAATTTTTGTTATACATTTTGCTGTAAACGAAATAAATAATTTGTATGTTTGGTTATTGTGTTGATTTTTTTGTAAATATATAATATTGTTTTTAAGGTAAAATTTATTTCAGGAAAAAAAATCTATGTTTATTTTTTCCAAACAATTAAGATTAAATATTATTAAAAAAAAAACAACAATTTAAAATTTTTCTTTAGTCAACTATATAAGAAAATTTTTCAAAATCTTAAAACGAAAAGAATATATAATTTGTAAAAGGTTAACATTCACTAATATTATCACTAACTTCCTTTCTTAATTTTACTGAAATTTTATTTTAAAGTTGATTAATTCAGTTATAAAAACAATTTTTTTTCACAATTTTAATAATCTAGCCTATTAAGTTAGGCTAATTAAGATCGATATAGTTTTCGGATGTTTTTAAGTAGAATAGAAAATGTTTTGACTTTTGAAGCATTTATAGAGATTTGAGGTTAATACTGGGAACGAGAAAACACTCTTCAAACGACATATTTTCTTTACTTTGAAAAAACTATTTTCTTTAAAACTTTCTTCCAATTTATAAACATAATCACTAAGCTGTAAGTTCTTATAGATACTTTTGTTTAAATATAAACCAGTTATAATAATTATATTAAACTCGATAGTTCTGTGTACTTCTTAAACCTTGTTTGTACCTCCTAAACCCTCTTTGTACGTCCTAAACCCTCTTTGTACTTCCTAAACCCTGCTTGTACCTCTTAAATCCTTTTTATACCCCTTAAACCCTGTTTGTACTTCCTAAACTTTGTTTCTGCCTCCTAAACTTTGTTTGTGCCTGCTAAACCCTGTTTCTACTATCTAATCCCTGTTTGTACCTCTTAAACCTTGTTTGCACCTCCTAATCCATGTTTGTACGTCCTATACCCTGTTTGCACCTCCTAAACCCCGTTTGTACCTCCTAAACCCTGTTTGTACCTCTTAAACCCTGTTTGTACCTCTTAAGCCCTGTTTGTACCAATTAAACCCTGTTTGTACCTCTTAAACCCTCTTTGCACCTCCTAAACCCTTTTTGCACCTCCTAAACCTTGTTTGCACCTCCTAAACCCTGTTTGCACCTCCTAAACTCTGTTTGTACCTCCTAAGCCCTGTTTATAGCTCCTAAACCCTGCTTGTACCTCCTAAACCCAGTTTGTACCTCCTAAACCTTGTTTGTACCTCCTAAACCCTCTTTGTACGTCCTAAACCCTGTTTGTACTTCCTAAACCCTCTTTGTACTTCCTAAACCCTGCTTGTACCTCTTAAATCCTTTTTATACCCCTTAAACCCTGTTTGTACTTCCTAAACTTTGTTTCTGCCTCCTAAACTTTGTTTGTGCCTGCTAAACCCTGTTTCTACTATCTAATCCCTGTTTGTACCTCTTAAACCCTGTTTGCACCTCCTAATCCATGTTTGTACCTCCTATACCATGTTTGCACCTCCTAAACCCCGTTTGTACCTCCTAAACCCTGTTTGTACCTCCTAAACCCTGTTTGGACCTCCTAAACTCTGTTTGCAGATCCAAAACCCTGTTTGGACATCCTAAACTCTGTTTGCTCCTCGTAAACCCTGTTTGGACCGCCTAAACTCTGTTTGCACTTCCAAAACCCTGTTTGTACCTCCTAAACGCTGTTTGTACCTTCTAAACCTTATTTATACCTCTTAAACCCTGTTTGTACTTCGTAAACACTGTTTGTATCTCCTAAACCCTGTTTGCACCTCCTAAACCCTGTTTGCACCTCCTAAACCCTGTTTGCACCTCGTAAACCCTGTTTGGACCTTCTAAAGCCTGTTTGCACCTCCTAAGCTCTGTTTGCACCTCGTAAACCCTGTTTGGACCTCCTAAATTCTGTTTGCACCTCCAAAACCCTGTTTGGACCTCCTAAACGCTGTTTGTACCTTCTAAACCTTATTTGTACCTCTTATACCCCGTCTGTCCCTCCTAAACCCTGTTTATACTCTAAACCCTGCTTGTACCTCTTAAACCCTGTTTGGACCTCCCAAACGCTGTTTGTACCTTCTAAACCCTGTTTGTACAATCATACCCTGTTTATACCTCCTAAACCCAGTTTGTACCTCCTAAACCTTGTTTGTAGCTCCTAAACCCTCTTTGTACGTCCTAAACCCTCTTTGTACTTCCTAAACCCTGCTTGTACCTCTTAAATCCTTTTTATACCCCTTAAACCCTGTTTGTACTTCCTAAACTTTGATTCTGCCTCCTAAACTTTGTTTGTGCCTGCTAAACCCTGTTTCTACTTTCTAATCCCTGTTTGTACCTCTTAAACCCTGTTTGCACCTCCTAATCCATGTTTGTACCTCCTATACCCTGTTTGTACCTCCTAAACCCCGTTTGTACCTTCTAAACTCTGTTTGTATCTCCTAAACCCTGTTTGTACCTCCTAAACCCTGTTTGTACCTTCTAAACCCTGTTTAGACTTCCTGAACCCTTTTTCGACCTCCTAAACCATGTTTGCACCTCCTAAACCCTATTTGCACCTCCTATACCCTGTTTGCACCTCCTAAACCCTGTTTGCACCTCATAAACCCTGTTTGCACCTCCTAAACCCTGTTTGCACCTCCTAAACCCTGTTTGCACCTCCTAAACTCTGTTTGCACCTCCTAAACCATGTTTGCACCTCCTATACCATGTTTGCACTTCCTAAACCCTGTTTGCACCTCCTAAACCATGTTTGCACCTCCTAAACCCTGTTTGCACCTCCTATACCCTGTTTACACCTCCTAAACCCTCTTTGCACCTCCTAAACTCTGGTTGCACCTTCTAAACCCTGTTTGCACCTCCTAAACCCTGTTTGCACCTCTTAAACCCTCTTTGCACCTCCTAAACTCTGGTTGCACCTCGTAAACCCTGTTTGCACCTCCTAAACCATGTTTGCACCTCCTATACCATGTTTGCACCTCCTAAACCCTATTTGCACCTCCTATACCATGTTTGGACTTCCTAAACTCTGTTTGTACCAATTAAACCTTGTTTGCGATTCCTATACTCTGTTTGTATTCCCTAAACCCTGTTTGTACCTCCTAAACCCTGTTTGTACCAATTAAACCCATTTTGCGATTCCTATACTCTGTTTGTATTTCTTAAACCCTGTTTGCACCTCCTAAAGTCTGTTTGTACCATTTCTGTATTTTATTTTAATAAATGTTTTATTTATTATTTAGTAGAGAAATAATGTGATTGTTCTTTGCATTAATTTTAAAATAAAATATTAAAATTGCTAAAAAAATTAATAATCTCTAACTAGTTGTTAATTTGGAATTAAATCTCTATTTTCCTCCAGTCAAATCTTTCATTCTACAAACATTTTTCGATTATTTTGTATTTCAAGAATTAAAATTTAATGTTAATTTTATAATAAGTTTTAATATACAAAAAAAATAATTTAAATGAACTTGTTAGAAATATTTACGCAACAATAGGTAATGTTTGGTTTGTATCAAGTTTTAATGTGTAGCCTTTTTAAAAAGATACGTATTTTTGTTACACTTTGTAAACATATTCTCTTCTAAATTGATACTAAATTCTAAATCTAAAATGACCTTTGAAAACTGTTTATAAGCTAAAAGATAAGATAACTATATATATATATATGTATCAACTTATCTTTACCTAGAGACAGGTTTTAATTTTCAAAAATAAGGTATTAATAGCTCTACATATACAAGTAACAAAATATTAAAACTTTTGTTATAATTCTATGCTACTCATACCCACAAACTAAACTTTATAATAGGAGTAAATCAAAAGAAAATTACGAATTATATTGAATTTGATGCTTTACTGCTCTCTAGCGATAGGATTTCTTGATTATTAAGTTGTTATTTATTTATTTGTTTATTTACTTGTTAATATTACTCAATTAAAAAACAATTATCGTCGTTAAACTAAAATACTAAACTAAAAATACTTTTGTTTATCTGAAATGATTTTTATCATCAAATTTATTTGTATATAATAGATTATTTTTAATTTAATAAGGTATTTAAAAATAGAAAAAAAAATATTTTGAGATTTAATTCTAATTGAAGTGATTTAAAATAATTTAAAAATTAAAGATTGTAAAATAATCAACTAAGTAACTAATTTTAATCTTTACAAACCTAAATACTAAATCTAAAATTGACCTTTTCAAACTATTTATAAACTAATATTAAAAGATTAGATAACAAGTGTAATAAATATAATCAAATTTTGAAAATCAAATCCTTTTGCTATTTACTGTAAAATAGATTTTTTCATTCAATAATAACAACATTTTAATTCACCCAAGCTACTTTTAAATATTTTTATCTTATCGCTGAAACATTATTTTTTGAGGACAAAAAACTATAGATTAAGACTACTTTATAAATAGGCTTAGTATTTAAGAAATGTTACCACTAAAGACACTAACAATAAATTCAATCGATTATTTGGAACCGTTCATGTAACGGTGTAATTTAAAATATAGTAATTTTTCAGCTTTTTCAGGACTGAGTTAGAACGATCAAAGAAACTTTGAATTAAAAGAATTAATTTCTATAGTACTAGCACTAATTATGATTGTAAGGTTTAGTTAAGTCATTTCTTTTTTGAGTCTTAGAAAATTGAATCAGCATTGGTGGTTCAATGGAGTGAAAGATATTTGTCAAGGTTTAAAATCTTCTTTTAATTTGTTTAAAATTAGATTTTAAGATTCTGGTAACAAGCATTGGTGGTTCAGTGGTAGAATTCTCGCCTGCCACGCGGGAGGCTCGGGTTTGATTCCCGGCTAATGCAATCATTTTTTCCTGCTTAGTGTCGAAGCGGTTACTACACCTACCTTCTAGCTAGGAAGTACCGGGTTCGACCCCAGAAGGAGATAATTTTATAAACTCCTGAGAAAAACCAAAAAAACTCGTGAGAATTTGTGTTAGCAAGATGTGCTCTCTATAGGCACCCTCCTTCGCATTTTTATATATATAACATATCAGGTATTAAAAGCAAGTATCTTTAAAAGCTTGTAGTCAGCTATTAATAAAAATTATTTACAAAAAGTTTTTAACGATTTTCTGAAGAATAGAAAAGCTTTTGAATATTATTTGAATACTTTAAAATTAAGAAATCTTGAAAAATCTAACGCCAGACGTCACTGTTGCTAAAAAACTTTCAAATCATTGATTTACTTCAGGCTATGTCTTCTACCAACTGATTAAATTCACCAATTTCAAGAAGAAAGTTTTAAAATTAAATCTGTAGGATGTTTACACAACTAATAATTCTATACCAGTTTCTACATCATCACTATGTTGATATTTTGTTCTGATTTATTAGTACAATTTCTCAAATTAACTAATAAAATCTTTGCCTGAAATATAACAACGTAAAAAATGTCTTAATCGGTTTCAGCTCATTTTAAAAACTAACTCTGCGGTCTAAATAGAAAACGTTTTCAATCATCAATCTTTAAAACTATTTGTTTATTGTTTCAAACCAGGATGTTTCAAGGAGAATAAACTTGAGTTGATTCAAACTTTTTCTAAAATTGAAAATTTCGCTTCTTCATTTTGTTTATTGTTTCTATGAAAATTGGTAGTCGAAAAGACATTTGGTTTTCGTCTTAATGATCTTAGTCGTTTAACCCAGTTTTGCATTAGAATGCAAAACCACTAAATGATTTATGTAATCAGAATTTCGTAATTTTTAAAGTTATTTTTAATTATAAATATATTGTGACTTAAATAAGAAAGATGTTTATACAGTAAAATGACTCAATTGAATATGTTACAGCGAGTAAAAAAAATATAATTTTAATCACTAAAAAGTAAAAGATTTTTAAATAATATTCAAATAGATAATTTTAAGATCTAAAATTAAAATTTATAAATATAAACATCTAAAAGCTGTTAATAAACTAAGATAAGCAATTTTATACCAAGTCTAACTAATGTAATCAATTTTTTTAAACTTAAATCTTTTGTCTCATTACTCTAATAAACCTTTTTTCATTCAAGAATATTAACCTTTCATTACAGCTAAAAAAAGTATAAAATATTTTCCACTATCTCTAGAAAAATTAGTTTTTGTTGAGCACCACAAACAAAAGATTAGGATTGCTCTATATATAAGCTTAGTATTCCAAATTACTTTAGATAAGAGTTAGCACAGAAATGAAATTTTTGGAACCCTTCATCTTTCGGTGAATTTTCAAACAATTGCAGATCTGTTGGTCGTTATGCTGACGAACTACCTGGCTTTCTTCTTCCTGTTGACGTATTTTTTCTTGATCACACTGAATACGCTTTTCTTCTTGTTGACGACGTTTTTCTTCTTGTAATCGACGATATTTTTGTTCTTGATGACGAAGTATCATTTCTGTTTTTAGTTTGTATGCTGCCGTTTGTTGCATAAGATGAGATTCAGTCAGACGCTTTATACTCTCCTGTTCTTCTCTTTCTCGTTGAAGTCTTTCTTGCTGTTCCTGCTTACGAAGTCTATTTTCTTCTTGTTGACGACGTCTTTCTTCTTGTTTACAACGATTTTCTTCCTGTTGGCGACGTTTTTCTTCTTGTTGAAGGCGTTTTTCTTCTTGTAATCGACGATTTTCTTGTTCTTGTTGACAAAGCATCATTGCTCTTAGGTGGTAATTTGCTGACGCTTGTTGCATTCGCTGATATTTAGCTAGACGCTTTATTCTATCCTGTTCTTCTCTTTCTCGTTGAAGTCTTTCTTGCTGTTCCTGCTTACAAAGTCTATTTTCTTCTTGTTGACGACGTCTTTCTTCTTGTCTACAACGTTTAGTCAAAATTCAAACCTTTTAAAATGTAAAAGAACTCATACTGGTGAGAAACCATTTGAATGTATTGTTTGTGGAAAGAAGTTTCGTCAAAATTCAGATCTCACAAAACATGAAATAACTTATAATGGTGAGAAACCATATATATGCTTTGTTTGTGGAAAGAAGTTTAGTCGAAATGACCTTCTTTCACAACATAAAAGAACTCAAACTGGTGAGAAACAAGTTTAATGAATTGTTTGTGGAAAGCAATTTCGCCTTCATGCAAGTCTTCCATACCACCAAACAAGTTACATTAGTTAGATTCAAAGTAATCAGAAAAAAGATCATATACAGATCAATTTTATCTCATCCTAGTTTTTAGTATTTCTTGTTTTACTTTTATTATTTTTCTAACAACATTTTAAAGTTTCGTTTGTTTTAAGTATTTCTGATTTTTTCTCGTAATTTCAGCAAAAAACGTTTATGTTTATTTAAACGGTTATTTATGGCTATAGTAACTCTTTTGTGTTATTGACTATATACTTGAAAGCTTTTATCTCTTAATTTTTAAACTTTTAATTTGCAAACAGTTAATTGATACGACGATAATTTAATACGACTTGAATTTTTACAAAATATTTGAAAAATGATTAAATGGTTTAACTATAATAAAACAACCTTTTCATGTATTTCACAATTTTTTCTCATTACAAAATTTAGTAATCTTATTTATATGTCCTAACAGCAATTAAAATAATTCAATTATTCAAACAAAGGGCATTATTGGAAATCTTCTGATAGCTTATAGAGAATATCTGAAATAATTTTATGAAAAATACAAAAAAGTTGATTATTATTGTTGACGTCTTATAACAATATTAATTAATTAAAGCACACGCAAAGTTTAACGATACCACAAACATAAGATTGTTTGAACAAGTTATATAACAGTATAGATTTCAATAAAACGTTTTTCATACCTGCATTCATTCTCCTAATGATTTATTTGGAAGATGCACTTTTGCATCTAGTTATAAAATAAGTTTTGCTTCATAGTCAACCCATTCAGTTTCGGAAAATGTTTAATTTGAAAAACTATTCAGTTGAAGTTAAAACAGCAAGTTTAAGGAATTTATATTACTAACTATATCAAGATTCAACTTTCAGTTTATCGAAAAGTCTTGATATTTTCAGAGATACTTATTTCACCAAATTAAACAATTAATACTAACAGTAAATATAAACTATTCTACAAACTATACAAATCATTTATGTAATTTACAATAATGTTATTTCAGTTTTTAGATATTTGTTATTGTAGTAAAAGTTGTACAATATTGTTCAATAGATTAGCATATGATATATTTGAAGATGATCGCTCAGAAAATAAGCGTCTGCTAAAAGTAGCGAAAAACTGAAATCAGACTGATATTAAATACAAAGTTCGAGGTCCACCATGGGATTTGAGATTTGTCAAGAATATTCAAATAACGGAAGTGGCAAAAAACCATTGGTTCCCCTAATGTATTTAACATTTTCTCTGCATACAACTGTGAATACCATCCATTAAGCCCAAGATATCAGTTCACAGAAGCATCTAATGAATTCTCAAAAGCGTCAAAATGAAATTTCTTATTAAAACTAAAATTTATAGAAAAATATTTATTTCATTATACATCTATATCAACAATAAACAATTTCGATTAAATTTATTTCAAAGGTTCTTGTAAACGGTTATTTGCTGTAAAGATACAGATAGATTTTTATCAAAATTAATATTTCTACTTAAATTCTAGAATTGAATAGAACAAGTAGAAAATTTATCCAGATTTTTAAACATTAAGCAGCAAATTTTGTATTTTCTTATAGCTGCTAATATCTAAATACCAGCTTAGATAATCTATTATGAGATATTAGTATTATACTATTATGCATTTAACACAAATGAACAATTTTAGAAATATTCTTAAATTAGATGAAACATAGAAAAGCAATATTTTTTACAGTTGCAAAATAAAACAGTTAAAATAAAATTACGTAAATTTAATTATGTAACAGCTTTTTTAATTTATTATATTTTGTTTATGTTATACAAATAAAACATAGAGTTCTAAAATATTTGTAAAAATTTATAAACATTTTTATACTTGTCCTAAGACGTAACTATTTTTTAATTACTTTATCTTAATTGTTAGTGTTGCGAAATATCTTTTACATCTACTGTAAACAAATCGTATGATAAAACTTCTTTAAAATTGTGAAACTATTAGTAAATCATGAATATTTTAATGAAATTAGTATATATAACTGAACAGATAACCTTGTTTCTATCATTGTAATTCATGACTTTTATCCTTTCTTGATGCCAATACCTTATCCCAAAAGGTAACTTTTTCCAAAATATCTACAACCTTCTGTATAGGTTTGTTTATAAATATAAAATTTTTTCACAAAATTTGATGATACAAAATTGTTTTTTGACTTTTAAGATTTTGAATATTATAATTTAATAGAAAGTTATTTAACAAAAAGTTTATGTTTGTTATTTTAAAAAGATATTTAAACTGCTAGAGAGTGTATAAAATAAAAACAGGAAAATTATAAATTTTGGATTTGGTAAATTAAAACAAACATTAAAATTCATTCTAAATTTTATATACTAATTTTAATACTAAAACTACTTCTTTAAAAACAACTTTTATTCTAAGGAAGCTCATTAGATGCAGTAACAAGTCAGCGACATGAAGTCGATTTCAAACTAGCTAAAACCTTTTAATGAAATTATTAATTAAAAAATAAATAAAAAATATTTTAAATGTAAAGTTTGCAGGTAGAAAATTAAACTTCTACCTTAAGGAGAAAATCACCAATCACATAAGTTTGTTGTAACAGGTTAATAAGAGTTTTTATCTAAAATATTTTTAAAAATTGTATTTTTAAAAAACGAACTAGAAAATTGTAAACTTTATTTGATTTATCTCGAGAAATTATCTAAGAATTTAAATGTTAAACACTTTGTAATTCCTTCAGCTCACATTAGATTGGTTTTTAACTAGATTAAACATTTAGTAAGTAGAATTTGTTTTCTTCGATATATAACTTTATTAATTAAATGACATTTTCTCTGGTTTTTATTTCAAATATTTTTGCATTCAAACGCATTCAGCTTTTAATAAAATTTAGTGTTACTCTTCTAAAGATCTAATAACAGTTTTTTGTTATTCGATAAAATTATGCTCGTGTGTTATCTGATCTTAATTGATATTATCAAAATCTTCATCTACTATCACGACTAATCTACTTCAAACTTATGCATCAATGTAGAAATAACTTAAAGTCTTTAGCATTTTTAATTTGTTTATGAACCAGCTGCAATGTTGAACTATTTTTTTGTACAATAATAAATTCTTTTTGTATTCTTGTAAAAAATCCAATTTGGTGTGCAGTAATTGGTACAATTTAATAAAATCTAATAATTTTTAAAGTTTTTCTTCTCCAAATATTAGTTGTTTAAAAATTAGGGAAATTTATTAAAATATAAATTATATATAAAGAAAATCTGTTGTTGAAACAAAATTAAAGTTTTTTTTTCTGAGTTTATTTTTTTTAAGCAAGTATATTTTTAGTAAAAACTTTTATTAATAAATGGTAAAGAAACTTACCACCACTCATTAAATCATAAATATGATTTAACCATTTCAAATTCTTCAAAATTCGCTTTTAATGACGTCATCAATCTAGGTTTGGATTTTTAATAAGGATGTTATTTGGATGTTCAGGGTTGAAGCCATGAACTGACAATAGAAAGTTAAAATAATAAAAATAAGTATTATAAATAAAATAAAAGTAAGCAATAATAGATACTTGACCTAAAATTGAAAATTATAGTTCTCTGCTTTGTGTTTAAAAAAAGTTGTCTAGCTGCTAAATAGCTGTTAGACAGTTGAGGTTATTAAGTATTAATTAAATGAAAATTAAAAAATTAATATTGAAATTAAAGTAAGCTTTGCAGTTCGTGAAAGATAATCTGTATTATTTCAGTTAGTTTTTTTCTGAATAGTTTGTTATGTTACCAAACAATTTTACTTTTACTTTTAAATATACTTTGTTTAGTCTTAGTATTTTTCAAAGATTTTTCACAAAGCTGATGATTTTTACTTCAGCTTTCATATCTGATTACTATTTCAACAATAGTATTTAACTGAATCATCAGTTGGAGTTAATCCAAGTTTTACTAAAATTTTAAAACTACTGTTGAACTGAAATAAAAATTCCTTTCACAGCATTCTTTCACAACCTTTTTTCGCTAAAAAAGTATATTAAAAGACCCATGCTGATTGGATAAAAGTCACTTTTGTAGATTTCCATTTGGTTGATTGATTTAATTACATATAAATTAGCTACATTTCAAGTAAAATTTTTTCAAGACTTATTATGTTGTTCTAATTCACATAATCTGGTAAACTTTAAACAAGATTTGATGTAATCTAATTAACTTCTAATAAATTATATAAAGTAGTTTATTGTGCTTACAAAATAGTTGAATATTATCACAAAAACTTCAGAAGCTGATTAATAAGATGCTTGCATATCTCTATTAAATAGCGAAAAACTGCTGTTAGAACTCCAAAAGCATTTCACTAATTTTTATTAAAAGTTGAATCTTCGTAATAACTCCAAAGTCAAAACAAGTAGAGAAAAAAATATGTCATTTAGATAAAATAAAAAATATATTAAGATAGAAAGAATAATTTGAAACAACTTTCGAAAAGTCAAATTTGGTGTGGACTCAAGTAGAACATTTCAACAAAGATCTATTAACGTTTACCTCAAGTAATAATTGTTATAAAATTATCGAAATGCAAATTTTATTTTAAGAAACTTTGTTTTTGAACAAACTTTAAGTTTTTAATTCCGAGTATCTTTTTTCTGAAAGAATATTTTTAGTAGAACTACCATTAATAAATAATAAATTAACTAACTACTACTGTATCTTTGATAAATTTATTCTTAGTATTTTTTATTTTAATTAGATCAATAGTTCAGTGAATTTTATTGAGTTATAAGATTACAAAAACTAACTTTTTGATTATTTTTATATTTACCAGCTTATAAGTTCTATAAGTGTTGTTTGATTTTTAAACACTGTGGAGATTTCTACGAGTTTTTGACAAAACTAATATAAAATTTGAAACTTTTTAGATTAGGATAATCTTTAGAAATACAATACATAGAGAAATAGTTTTTTATGTTTTTTTAACCTAAACAAAGTAAGTTTAAATCCTGGTTCAGTGCTTTTCTCCTTACGGTGATAAATCAGTGTTTAACCCACAAACACTAGAACAAAAATACTTTTTATTAAGCAATTTTTTCAACAGTAATTCTAATTTTCTTATAATCATAATATTCTAAAGAACATAATTTGAAGTCGACTACTTGTCGATATAACCTTTACAAATATGGATGTATTTAAAAGCATGAAGTTTATAAATCGTAGATTAACTTTCGCTAGAATCTGATTCATTTATTAATAATCTTTAACTTTAGTTATTTGGAAGTGTAATTTTATTAAGCTAAAACTTTATTATTATTCACAACAACAGTCTTTGATTTCATTAATTAATTGTATCTGTGAATGACAGAAAAAAATCAAATTCAGAATTGTTTTAGAAAGAATAGAACTACTCTAAAAGTAGAATAATATCAATTTTAAATCAAATCAAATTTTATAAAACAAACTAGAATAAGAAGATGAGCAAAGTGAATTTAGAAGTTTAATTTTCAAATTTGTCAAAATTACTTTGCTAAGAATAAATATAAATTGGAAATCTTTATTTCGTGAATATTAATCTAAAAATTTTCTTATTAGTTTTTAACAATGAAAAATATTGTAAAAATATTATTTTAATTTACAAAATAATTTTAACAACAACAAATCAAGATTTTTTAATTTTTACTCCTTTTTTAATCTACATTAGAAAAACAAATTTAATTAAGCTATTTTAGGTTAAAATGATCATTATTGCTAGTATGATATAATTTTTACTAAAATTTATCATCCTGTACAAAATATATAAAACTATTTAAAAAAATGAAAAACATCATCCAATTTATATTTAAAGGTGGTTTTCTTGAAAAATAGTATTTAATGTTTATTTTTTTTTCTTTAAAAAAAGCTCATTTTAATCTGTAAATTATAAACTATTAGTATTATGATTGTAGTTGAAGATCTTTTAAGTTTGAAGATTTAAAACATAAACACCTAAACGTTTATAAATTGCTACTAATAGAACAATTAACATCAAAAATGATTATTAAAATTTTGTTGTCTAATAGAAAGATCAACATTTTACTAAAACTAAAAAAAGATGAAACTGCATATGAAACAGTTTTTAGTGATACCCTTAAAAATTTTATGTAATTATTTGAAAACTAGAAAACTTTTTCAGATTTTTTTTACATTATCAGTGACATGTTTACAAAAATGAAATAAACTTTTGACCTTAATTATTTTTATCCTATTATCTGTAAATAGTAGAAATTCACTTTATATAAAGTATACACTAATTGTATTTTTGGAAAAAGTATTTCAACTCCAAATTATAACTTCAAGCAAATTATAACCCAAGATATTTAACTGATCATAAGATTGAAATATGCATCTTGTAAATCACATATATTTGTTATCAGAAAATATTTCAGAGATGAATTCTTGCTTTATCGTTATCTACAAGGTTATACAACTTCTACTTATTATCATAGGTTTTTTGTATCGTTTTTGATAAAATCTGTATTGATTGTTAGATGCAAAAGTGCATCCTGCTAATTTATATTAGGAAAAATTGGGCTACGGAATATTTAAAGGGTTATAATTAATCTGCATACAATCTTAAGTTTGTGCTATCCTTAAGTTTTACGGGTGCTTTAATCAATTGATAATGGTATTGAAAATATTATTGTTATTAAGATAATATTGACTCAATTTAAAAACAATTATCAGTAAAATAATTACCTTGCTTTTTGTAGTTTTGAAAAAGATTAAAACTTTTTCATGGAGTTACTTATTAAAATCAAGATTAGAAGATATTGAATCATTGAGGTAAAATATTACCTTTATAGTCAATCCAACTTCAACGTTAAATGTTTAAACTAAATAAACTAATAGATGATAAAAAATATTAACTATTATCATGTACTTTTCTTTTTCAAAAAAGGGTGTAACATTAAATTAAAGAAAAAGTAATGAGTTTCTATCGTTTCTTAAAAATCATTAATAATTATGAAAAACTGCTATATGCTCCAAATTTTTTTATTAAATTACTGAAAACGTTAATCAACATTTAAAAGAAAATTTAATTTTGAATTTGTAGAAGAAATTTGTAAACATCAAGCGATCTCGCCAAATCGATAAAACTTTATATTTTTACCATAATATAAGCCTTTTTTAATTAGATGCAAAGGTGCATCTTCTAAAATTATTAGCATTACTGCGTACCAGATCGTACGGATCTTGTTTTATCGAAATCTTTACGGTTATATATTAACTATATTCAATCTTACGTTTGTGTTATTGTTAGATTTTTCATGCGCCTTAATCGACTAATCATGTTATTGAAAATATTATTGTTATAATAATATTATCGGTTCAACTGAATATCAAGTAACAGTAAGATAATTACTTTGGTTTTCTTAGTTCTGAAAATAAATTAAAAAATTTCGTCTATTTACTTAATAAAATAATAATGTTTAATATATTTAATCATGGTTATAAAGCAATAGGTTTATAGTCAACACAATTTCAACATTGATAGTTAAAAGTAAATATGCTAATAAGCAATAAAAGTAAAAAATATTATCTGTTATTTATTTTTTGTTGACATAGAGCTCAATATAAAAACTACGAAAATTATTTCGTTAGAACTTGATCTTTTATGCTCTAGACAATAACAAGGCGTTAGAAAATAATTGAAGGGTTAACTTTAGAGTTGAAATAATTTTCAACGAAAATTCAATTAGCAACCCGAGATTCAGTTCTCTGCAGATAGAAACATAAAAGTAATTTAAATTGAAATATTATTATATTGGTGTAATGAGTAAAAAAATTACCTTTTAAGACTACTGTAAATAAACTGTTTATAAATGTTTACAAATATATTGACTTTTCTTATATTATTTGTAAAACATAAACAAAATAAAATGAACCAAAATAAGTTGTTTAAAAAAACAGAAGTTAAAAATTCAAGCTACAAATTAAAAGAACTGTAAAAATTTTATATTTCTTACTATTATAGATAATTGTTTAATAAGTAGATGCAAGAGGGCATCTTGCAAAGTACTTAGTAATAGTAGGTTTATCTACAATTCTATTAATAGGTAAAATATACTGATTGATATATGCTTCTATATATATAATTTTCGTAAAAACTTTTGAGACTTAAGTAATTGTATTTAGTTAAAACAAAGTTTAAATTTTTCTTGCATAGTCACCAAGCAAGACAATTATCTATTTAATAAAAATAGAAAAATAATAAACCATTTTAAAAATTTTTTTCATTAGATAATAATTCTATTCCTTTTAATCACTACATGTATTCTTGTATGTATGCTATTGTATGTATACCTTATTCAAAAAAATGTTCTTTTAATTTCTTTCATTTTCTCTGTTTACCAGTATTGCAAGCTGTATGATACTTTGAAATCATTTTAAAAGTTTCACATTCTTTTTGTTATTATGCTTGATAATAAATTCAAATGAGATTAAATCTTTACAGAGAATGAGAGCTTTTAAAAAAAGTTATTTAGTATTTTCTTAGATTGATCGTTATCAAAAGTTTTTAAATCATCTCGAAAACAGTGAAGTAAAAAAATTTATCTTCTATTAAAAATAATTTATGAAATTTAATTATTTATTTTAACTTTTTTTTAACTGTTTATTTTATATTTGATTTTAAAAACAAAAAGAGAAACTAACAGTCATTTTAGTTTATAGATTTTTTTTAGATTATCTAGAAAGTTTCTTTTACGATGTTATGTATTAAAACTTACTGCAAATTCAAACTTTTAATAATAATTATAAAAATCTAATAAAAGTGAAGAAGACAAAAACAAAATTTCGTTAATAGTTTAATAGAATACATTAAAAGTTGTAAGCGTTTAGTTCAATCTTGGGAAAATAAATAAAAATTAAAAACTTATTCTTGCGTAATCATTTAGCAAGAAAATAACTTATTTAATATTTGCAAATTATTTCATAATATTGAAATCGTATAAATATTATCAAACAAGAGAAAAATGTTGTTTTAAAAAAATAAAATAACTTTTAAAAAATTGAAAACATTTTAAAGAGTGCTTAAAAAGATTTCAAAAATATTCAAAAAGTTTTTTGAAAATCTCAAGTTTTTTATTTTTTTGTAAAAAAAACAATTTGGTCTAATAATTGTATAAACACATCTTTAGAATTGTGAATCTGTAATTGGTGAAATATGTACTAGATCATGTTTATATATGGCTTGTATATATTAATTTGAATACTTTGATGCAAAATCTTTTTCTGCTCTGTTATATAAACAAGTTTCTTCAAAATATTTGTGCTTTACTAAAAGATTCAACATTTTAGAGGTTGTATCAAACAAGTCGTTTATTGAAGATTTTAAAACCATTTAAAAATTTTAAAATATATGAAAACGTTAATACAAAAAAGTTATTTTTTTAGACTAATGTAAATAAACTGTTTATAAATGTTTATAAACAATTTGACTTTTCTTATATTGTTTGTAAAAAATAAACAAAATAAAATGAACTTAAAAAGTTGCTTGAAAAAACAGAAGTTTAAAATTCAAGCTAATAATTAAAATAACTGTAAAAATTTTAGATTTCTTAGTATTATAAGTAATTGTTTGATAGATAGATGTAAGACTGCATCTTGCAAAATACGTAGTGATAATAGTTTTTTAAACAATTCAATTAATAAAAAAAATATATTGATTTATTTATGCTTATATATATATAATTTCTAGATATATATATATAATTTTTGTAAAAAATGGAAATTCAAGTTATTCAAATAATTTACTAACTGAATTTTCGTTTAAAAGTATTTGGACTCCAAGTTGAATTTTAAGTAGCCACTGATTATTGTTAAATAAGGCATTCTTGAGTTTTTCAATATTTATTACTTTGTCGCAATCTAGAGTTCAGTTGGTATGAATTTCAGACAAATTATTTCTAAAATTTGTTATAAGGTTTTTAAAAACTTTTCACAATTATTTAATTTCTGTATTCTTTCATAAAATTATGACATTAATTCATAAAAACATTAATTTCAACTTTTGCTTTTATCGTTTGCGTTCTCTAGCAAATAGAATATCTTGAACATTAATAGTCTCTGGATAAATTACTTTAATGGTTTGTATGATTTGCAAATTATTTTGAAGATCAAACGAAAATGATATGTGAGTCTTATAGTACTCTCAATTTTTAAAACAAAAAGTCACGTGGCCTTTGATATATTTTTTCATCGTCAGTACGATTGATCATTTTTAATTTTAGTCTTCTAATTAGAATTTTTATAGTTTATAACCAGTTTATAACCAGTTATGAAAGTGATAAAAAACTAAAAATAAACTTTTAAATAACTGTTATATTGTGTTAGAATAATTTTATTTGCAAATTTTGACTGAGGTTTTTTACAAAAGATTCTGAATTTTTTTGCATTTAAACATTTTTATTGAAAAAAAGACTTCATAGCTGACGTCATAATTGTTTGTACAAATTCATAACATCAAATATTTTAAAGGAAAGTTTGGTAATACTTTAAAAAAGAACGTTTCTATAACTGTTTTGTTCGTACTTTTTACGAATTTAAATTTATAGTATTTAAAAAAATAAATTGTTTTGAAATACATTTTATTAAACAAATTTTTACAAAGTAATAAAATAAAATTTTAACTTTTGAAAGAAGGTAATTTGAAATTGACTAAATGTCGATGACACCTTTTACTAATATTTAAATATCTAAAGATTAATGCATTTCACATCACCGAGACAACAACTTTGATATATTTTCTGAAATGAATAATTTGTTTCGTAATTTGATATGGTATGTTCTTTAATATAATTATTTATTTTGATGCATGTACAAAAGCGGTTTTCAGTTTTTGGTGACATTTTTGAATTCATATCCATAAAATCAAAAGTGCCTCAAAATAAGTAAATAATAATAAGCTTAGATAGTCAACAAAAAATCTTTATTATCAATTTCCTTATCAAAACTAATAATTTTTTCTTTTTACTCCTTGCGTCACCTAGCAGTTAGCGTATTTTGGTTACAACAACAAATATTTGGAACTAAATTAGTATTTTATTGAGCCACTTTAATGAATTGTACAATTTGTAGACGGGTGGATGTTTTTTGCAACAAAGTAAATTAATATTTTTCCATTTTTTACTGTTAAAAAATAATTGATTAAACATTTTTTTAAAAATATTTTTTCAACGTTTTTAAAAATATTTATGTAAATATTTTTTTGAATTTCATTTTAAAAGATTAAAGTATACCTAATTTTCGATGAAACCACAAACATAAGTTATTATGTGGCTTATATATAACATTTAAAAAATCATTTTTTACTGAAATACCAAATCCAGTATTTATAAATGCATTATTTGGAAGATGTACTTTTGCATCTGTTTATCAACTAAGTATTTTTCATAAGTAAGAATTACAGAGATTGTATTTTCTTTAAATTAGAATTTAGTTAAATCTCATCATCTAATAATCTACATTTAATTTCACCATTAAATATTATTAAGTTTGTTAAAGTTGTAAAATAGCTCTGAGGAATACAAAAGTTCCTAGTTCACTGTAAACGATTTAATCGTAATTAATTAAATCGTAATACACCAACTATAAACACAAATTTAACAAATATAAATTGTATATATAAAATTCAAGCTAATACTAAGATCAATTTTAACAGTTAAAGAATATATTTTTCAACAGTTAAAATCCAAATGTAACTTTGATAATATGAATAGCGTAGACAGGCTAAATTAAATCTTTAAAATTAGTTAAAAACCCATTAATTTTGACGTTTTGCTTCTATCGTTTACGTTCTCTAGAAAATAGAATATTTTGGCTGATAATAAATATCTAATACTTTGATATTCTCTGTATAAATTACTTTAATGATTTGTATGATTTTTAAAATTGTAATTCATTTTGAAGATCAAACGAATATAATCTCTGAGTCTTATAGTACTCTCAATTAAAAAAAAAGTCACATGGCTTTTGATTTGATTTTTCATCATCAGCACGACTGATGGTTTTTAATTTTAATCATCAAAGTAGGAATGACTTTAAATCTTAATTAAATACAACTAGATAAGAAAAATTAAACTTATTTTATTTGTATAATAGTAAAGTTATAATAAATTTTCTTATCAACTTTAAATCAAATTTTCTATTTGAACAATATTTGTCAACAAATTGCTTAGCAAGAAAATTATAAAATTAGTTTCATTTGAACTTGATCCTATACACTTCAGATTGCAACAACGTTTATAAGAAATGAGAAGTAAAAAAAAACTCAATCTTTCAAAAAGGATGGCAAAGTTTTCAAGTTTTGAGCTAAAGTACTTTACAACGAAACTTTAAATAATAAATAAGTTTAATAACTTGAGTTATTATTCATCACAAAATATGTTTGTAAACATGTTATTGGTAATACGACAGATTTTTTACTAATTGAAAACTTTTCATTCAACAAAACTAGTATTTTGCTTTTTATTATCATTTAATCGAAATCATTAAATATCAGCTCGGCAATTCTGTTTTTTCTATCATTGGATGAAATATCAAATAATTTTATTTTGATTCTACTGTTTTAAAAATTGTAATTTTTTGCCATTGATATATCAATTTACAAAAATTAAAATTAATTTTAAAGAATGGAAACTACATGAGTTACTAACCTTTTCCAGACTCCTAAAAAACAAAAATGTCTAAATATGTTATATAATATTTTCTTTAAACTGAAAATAATAACAAAAAATAATATAATTATAATAAATGTTGTATTTTTTATAGTTTTTTTAGATAACAAACCGTCTAGCGCCAAGTAGCGGAAAAGTAAACAGTTCATTTGTTTTTTTGTAGGTTTATCTTTTTTCCTGATTTGTTTACATTATTTAAAACAATAAAGATTTTTAATAGTCACAGTAACCAATGTACTAATATTTTTTAATTTATAAAGTACTTAATAATGGAGTTAAACCAAGAAAAAAAAACTGTTTTTGATAGAAGCTAAGTTTAATGATACTTAAATTTAATTTGAACTAATAGTATCTTTATAACAATAATATCAACAATAACTTTATCGATTGATTAAAGCAATCGAAAAATTTACCGATACCACAAACATATGATTGAATGAAGATAATATATAACCGTAAAGGTTGCAGGGAAAGCCGGATTGACTGATGAAATAAGAGTCTTTTTATTGATTTATTTTGGAAGATGCACATTTGCATCTGATTTTCAAATTTTTTATGTTACATTTTTCTTTTACTTTTTAATCATTGATTTATTCATTTAAGTCAACATTTTTTTAAGAACAACAGTTTTTCTACACAAAATCTATCGTTACCACAAACGAAGATTATTTTTCATAAGAATATCAAGATTGAATTTTTTCTATAAATTTCTTAAAATTGTTAAAATCTGTTTGCTATTAGTAGTTTTCTTTCTAATTTCTTTTAAATATTTTAAATATACAGACTGTAGTAGAAGATACAATGGAAAAGTAAGGAGAAAAGATAAACTTAAAATAAAAAAAATATGCTGTAACCAGGATTCGAACTTGTTTTGAAATTGGTCAATCGTAAACAAAGATTATTTAGTCTATAATTGTTATAAGCAGTTTAAGAACAAAAAACTAACATGGCTTCTGACTTGATTTTCTTTTAATTTTTACTTGTCAGCACGACCACTAAGTTTCTATTGAAGCATCAATGTAGAAATAGATTTATATTTGACTTAAATAAAGCTTCAGAAAGTTAAATTTCTTAACTAGTTACAATCTTAGACTAATTTCGTTCGTATAACAAATTGGTTACTTCTATATTTTTTAGTAAGTTAAGTTTCAGTTTTAATGTCAAAATTATTATTTGAACATTCCTTGTCAACAAAAAGATTATTTTTATACGAAGAAAAAAATATTTTGTCAAAGCTGGGTAGTTTGTTTAAACTTGATCCCACAAACTCTAGGTTGTAATGAAGTTATATGAAATGAAAATTACCTTTACATGACCAGACCTCATATAATTTCAATAATAGGTAGATACTTGATACAATTTTGGAGTTGAAATACTTTTCAACAAAAATTCATTTAATAAATAATTTCTCTGCAAAAAATTATAGAAAAAAAAATTTAGGTTAAAAGTTTATTCCATTATTAGAAAGATGATACTGAAAATGTGACAGAATGTTTTCTAATATAAAACTTTATTTTCAGTAAAATAAGTATTTCTACTATAAAACATCTTTATAAACTTGTTTGATACAACTTCTTTCAAATTTTGAGTCTAAGAAATTTGAAGCACATTTTACAATTTAAAAAAATTTTATTATGAAAAATTAAATATATATACAAATATAGTAATAGCTTATGCAAAAGAGTATTTAATTTTATTGTTTGTAAATTAATTTGATGTTTAGTTTTTATAATTAAAAAAAAATTAATTGGAATATAAAAAAATCTTTAGAAAATCGTCTTATTTAGATAGTGAAAATCCTGATTCAGCCACTTTTAGTTTATATTTTGTTAAATTATCTTACTAAATATGCTTTTTCTCTGTATTTATCTGCAATTAAACTGTAGATAAAACAATTGAAGAAACAGTTTTTAGTAATCCAGCACTAAATTTTATTTACTAATTTACAACATTCTTTCTATAATATATTACTATAGCTTAATAGTTTTATTTCTCTAATTTTAACGTAAAAAAACAATTGTCACTCTAAAATGAGATGATAGTATAGGTAAAAGTAATTAAGTTTAACACTACAATATAAAATTAAAATACAACTATTCAAAAGTATTTTTGGGTACTGGACACTACTTTTTAAAAAAGCAACATTTAAAATTATAATTCAATTTCAATTGACTTTGCTTTAAAAAGTTTCTGTCAATAAAAACTTTACAACTTTTAATTCAAATAAAGATTCAATATCAATCTAAAATGCTAAATAATGAAGCTGCATTAGTTTTTATAGTAAATTCCAAATGAAATTTAAATTTTATCTCTTTACAAAAGTTGTTAGATCAACGTTTTACCAAAATTAAGATCTGATATTTTATTAAGATTGTAACCAACTTAAATTTAAACAAACCATTAATTTTTTTTTCACAAATCTCCACCATAAAAAAAACTTTTAAAACTTGTGTTTTTTTTTGCAATTTGTTCAAACATTATGTATACTTTACTGATATTGTTATTGAAAAAATTGTTGTTATGATGTTATTCTAAATCTGAAATAGCAATTTTTAATTTTTTTATTTTAAATGAAAATATAATATTTTCATTAGAATCAAAATACAAAGCGACTAAGCTAATATAAATAAAGAAGTCTGTAAACAAAAATTGATTTATAAAATGTTTAAGAAAGCTTTTATAGTATTTGATTGCTGACTAACATTAAGAAAGAATTTTTCAACAATTTCTTTTATACCCTAGAATAAAATTTCTTAAAACTTGTTTTACTGAAGTTTACAACTAAAAGAAAATTACAAATATTTATAAAGAAGTTAGTTTAAACTAACAAAGGTTTCAAGTGTAATATTTTACAAATTTGGATTGATTGTCCTTTAATTGTAAATTAGTTTTCATTTAAACAAAAACAGAATTAAGCAAAAACGATACAGTCTGTTGGTTGTTGTCCTAGAAATGTAAACGAGATAGAAAATTTTAAACTAACTAAAAGATAAATAATTAATTTAAAATGGAAGAGAAGTTTGTTTAAAAAGTTTTTAACTTGTAAGTTATTTAATGAGTAAACAAATTTTTGATACAAAATGTTTTATTTAAACTTTTACAAAAATACATTGTTTATCAACAACAAATTTATATTAAAATTGTAAAAATAAATTTGTTTAAACTTGACCCCACAAACTTTAGATTACGACAAAGTGATAAACAATGAAAAATCACAAAAACTTTTCTCGAAAAATCAACGGTTGTTAAAAACCTAATTTGGAGTTGAAACATTGTTCAACGAAAATTCATTTAGTAAAGAGGTTAATTAATTTGAGTTTCTATTATGCAGAAAAAATGACATAAAAACAACTTCCTTACATTTTTGTACAGATATAACTGATAATGTTACAAAATTTTCAAAAAATTTTAACCTTATCAATTAACCTTATTAAAGGTTAACCTTCAGTTAATCAAAGATAATTATTTATGGCATCACTAATATCTGTTTCATATTCAGTTTTATCTGTAATAAAAATTTCAAAATTATATTAACACGTTTAAGCTTCTAGTTTTAGTGTACTTTTTATTATTTATAAACTTTTCTGAAATCTAGCGTTTGTGGGATCAAGTTCAAACGGTTAAATTTTTCTAGTTTCAATAATAAACTTCTTGTTGACAGATAATGCTGAAATATAAAAAATGGATTTTTAAGTTGATAAGAAAAATTATAAAATATAAACATAAACAAGAAAAGAAAATAATAAACAAAATTATTTCAAAGATAATAAAAAAATAATAATAATAGATTATAATAACAAGAAGTTGATAAATTTTTAAAGATTAATTTTAATAATATATATTTTAAAATCTAAACGATCCACCTATTTTGTGGAAATCTGAAAATTTTTGTCTTTTTGTAATATAAAAACTTGAAATTAATTAGATATAACAGTACATCTTTCATATTATGGACCAGAAATTGGTGAAATATTTTCCAGATCATAACTATCTATGGTTATAAAAAAGCAATAAAATCACCTAAAGTAGCAAATTCTTCAAATATTAACTATACTTTACTTTATTGTTATTGTTGTTGAAAATACCATTTTTCTAATGTTATTATTGGTTCAATTTACTTCACAGTATAAGTTAATTGGAAATTCTGTTTTTTTCATTTCAACAAAAATTGAAATTTTTCAATGGAATTAAAAAAGAAGTAATATAAAAAACTATTACATTGTAATTATAAAAATAATGATTTATATTTATATTTTTATGTTTAATTTAAATGTTTATACGATGGAATAAGTTTCTCTCAAATTATCAAAACTTCTCAATGACATAAAATCTACAATTTATAAATAATATTTTTGCTTGATTTTGTTATTTCATTTATATCAACTAAATATTTATTTAATTAATCTATCTTACTTCTGTAAAAACTTAAATATGATTTTATTTATAAAGTTTATATTTACCAGATAATACTATGGATTTCTTTGATAAGATGTTTGAAAGTCTTTTTTGTTATAAAAAGCAAATAATTTAATTTTTTGGTGATGACTTGTTATAACTATTTGCAATTATGAATGTCATATACAGATTCAAACAGACAATAGTTTATCATTAAACATTTTTGGTGTGAAAAATTTGCAATTTAATAATATATATTCAACGATAAATTTTCTTGTCAATCAAAAGCACACTTTCATCAAGATCCGAAAGTTTTCATCAAAATAAAAAAAGTTATTTTTTAATTTTCTATTATTTTTTAAAACATTAGTTGCTAATTATTGATGAATTTAAAAAGAATTTTATTCTTCATTTCAAGTTGAAAATTAAATTTAAAAAATAATCGTCAATTAATTAATTATAAAATATTTGAAGTTTAAAGCCTTTTAATAATTTCTTCATCATCAGCAAAATATTCATATATTTATCATCCGCCAAACTACCTAATTTTCAATCAATTTTGAATTTTGAATTATCAATTTTCAATAAAATTACACCAGTTCTGAGAGTAAGTTTTTTATATTAGATTTATCCTAATTGTTAGCGTTGCGAAATATATTTTACATCTACTGTAAACAACTCGTATGTAAAATATTTACTTAAAAACTTTTTCTTAATTTCAGTTAATGAATCATTCTGGTGATTAACCTACTTTTTGAAGATTATTTACTAAGAAATAGGTCTATTTTTAATCCTCAAGATAGTTTAAAGCAATCGACTAAAAAGAATATTTAAGTTTCAGATATTTATTATTGTAGCAAACTTAATCTATCCGCTAGATGGCGCAAAGAGTGAAAACAAAAAGTTATAATTTTTGCATTATTGTAAAGAATCAAACAATAAAAACTAAATTTATTCTAAACTATATGAAATTAGAACTTTTAAAACTGTAGAAGCAAAACAGTAATTTCTGATATTTCATCTAATGATAGAAAATAATCAGAATTGCCGAGGTGATATTTCATGATTTCGATTAAATGATAATAAAATCTATGTTTGTGATTTGTTGAATGAAAATTTTTCAATCAGTAAAAAATCTGTGATATTACCAATAACATGTTTACAAACATATTTTGTGATGAATAATAACTCAAGTTATTAAACTTATTTATCATTTAAAGTTTTGTTGTAAAGTACTTTAACTCCAAATTTAAAAATTTGCAATCCCTTACGAAAGATTGAGCTTTATTTTATTTTACTTTTCATTTCTTATATACGTTGTTGCAATCTGAAGTGTATGGGATCAAGTTCAAATGAAATTATTTTTTTAATTTTATTGATAAGCATTTTGTTGACTAACATTGTTATAATAGAAAATTTGATTTTCAAGTTGATAAGAAAATTTATTATAAGTTTACTATTTTACAAACCAAATTAGTTTAATTTTTCTTATCAAGTTTTATTTAATTTAGATTTAAATCTATTTCTACTTCGATGACTAAAATTAAAAATGATCAATCGTACTGACGATAAGAAATTAAATCAAAAACTATGTGACTTTTTGTTTTTAAAATGGGAGCACTATACGACTTTTTTTAATAATAAGATTTTTAATTAACTTCGTTTAATTTTCAAAATAATTTCAGAGACTATTAAAATATTAGATAATTGTTATTACCCAAAATATTCTATTTGCTAGATAATGCAAACGATAAAAGCAAAAAGTTATAATTAATGGGTTTTTAACTATTTTAAAAATTTAATTTAACTTGTTTTCGCTATTCATATTATCAAAATTACATTTGGTTTTAACTTTTGAAAACTATATTCATTAACAGTTACAATTTATTTTAGTAAATATTTGCTCGATTATTATATATACAATTTATAATTGTTAAATTGGTGTTTATAGTTGCTTTATTACGATTTATTTAATTACGATTAATCGTTTACACTGAACTAGGAACTTTTGTATTCCTCAGAGTTAATTTGCTATTTTAACAAACTTCAAGATATTTAATGGTGAAAATAAATGTAGATTATTTGATGATGAGATTTAACTAAATTTTTATTTTAAAGAAAATACAATCTCTGTGGTTCTTACTTATGAAAAATACTTAGTTGATAAACAGATGCAAAAGTGCATCTTCCAAATATTGCATTTATAAATACTGGATTTGGTATTTCAGTGAAAAAGGATTTGTAAATGTTATATATAAACTGCCTAAGACCTTAAGTTTGTGGCTTCATCGAACATTATGTATAATTTAATCATTTAAAATGAAATACAAGAAAAGAATAACAAATATATTTTTAAAAGAGTTGATAAAATGTTTACTAAAAAAATTTAAACAATTCTTTTTTAACGATAAAAATAAAAAAAACAATAATTTGCTTTGTTGCACAAAACATGAACCAATCTACAATTTGTGCAATTCATTAAAGTGGTTCAATAAAATACTAATTAAGTTTCAGATGTTTGTTGTTGTAACCAAAATACGATAACTGCTAGGTAGCGAAAACAACCAAAAAGAGAGAATTATAATTTTTGGAATAGGTAATTGATTATAAAGATTTTTTGGTAACTATCAAAGCTTACTTATTTTGATGCAACTTTGGTTTTGGGTATATGAATTCAAAAATGTCACTAAAAAGTAAAAACAGTTTTTGTACATGCAATAAAATAAATAATTTTGTTAAATAACATACCATACCAAAGTAAGAAACAAATTATTTATTTTAGAAAACATATCGAATCTGTTGTCTCGTAGACGTGAAATACATTAATTTTTAGAAATTTAAAGATTAGTGACTGGTGTCATCGACATTTAGTCGATTCCAAATTACCTTTTTTCAAAATTTAAAATTTTAATTCATCTACTTTTGTAAAATTTTTTAATAAAATGTAATTTCAAACAATAATTGTTTTAACTACTTTAAATATAAACATCATATCTCATATTGTATATAAAGTGTGAGGATAAAACCATTTTGCAACATTATTTAGAAAAATGAATACCATGATTTTTTGTATGTAAGCGTTTTTTATATGTTGCTAATTTCTATAATTCATATATTCGATCATATAAATATTTTGCTATATAAATAAGTTGTAAAAACAGCTATGTTTGCAGTTTTACTAAATATCATGAATACTTCAATTAATTGATAATATTATTGTTGTTATTTATTTCTTCGTTCAATTCTAAATCTGATTATCATTAAAAATCTAAGAATTTTTAAAAGTTTACTATTTTTGTGACAAGAATATGAGATGGATTTCAACAAAAAAAATATTTTGCATGCAACAAATTTGTATTAAATATTTGAAATGATGATTAAAGATTAACATCAAATTAAGTGGGAAGATTTACCTTTACAAGGAATTTGTAAACATCAAGCAATCTCAAGAAAACGCAAAACCTTATTTCCTCTAATGAAAAATACTTGTTAGGTAAACATTCACAAATAAGTCAAACAGTTTGAAGTTTTGAAAAGAAACATCGTTTTATTTTTATATTTGATAGCGCACTCTAGCGGAAATAAAAGCTAAAAAGATAAAATGAGATTTTAACAAAAATTGATTTAATGTCTTCAGAGAATCATACTATTGATGTTTAACAAGAACTTTTTTATTATGCAGAATAGATATGAATTATTTTATAATATCCTACAAAGTTATCAAAAAGTAAAAATTTTTATTATAAACTTTTTAGAAAAATGTAGAACATCGCTTAACTGTAAACTATAAAGTCTAACTTTACAAAAAAAATATACTAAAGAAAACTCCAACAATCTGATATAGTTGTGTTTTAATGTCAAACAACGTAAAAAACTTAAGTAAAATCATAAGAACATAGTGTATAAAGTTCAAATCACAGAAATATTTAGTAGATTGAAAATTCTGTATGTCAAAATACAAACAGAGGTTTACTGAATAAACAATTGAGCATTAGATTTTATTTGTTAGTCTTTTATTTTTCATAGTTTTTCAACCAAAAACTCACCTCGCTATAATATTTAGTTTATCAACATCTTTATCATAAGATAAAAAATCCTATTTCTTGTTTAACATGAAATTAAAAGTAATTTTAAAATTAACCTAATACAAACTTTTATAAACTTTTTATATTATCTAGTTATAATTATATAATATTCTTTTGAATGAAAATAAAGGTATTTTTACAATATCTATAGACTTTTTAAATTTTATTTAAAATTGATCTTTATTCGAAGTAAGTTACAATTTAAAACTTTTAATAATACTAATAGAAGTCTAAGCAAATTGGGGAAAACAAAATACAAAATATAATTTCAATAGAATACATTACAAGCTATCAGCTTTATTTTCAATGTTAAGAAATTGAAAAATTTTTCAATATTATTTTTCTGCTTAATCACTAAGAGAGACAGTCACCTATTTAATTTTTGCAAATCAACATATAATGTCAACTTTGTATAAATTTTATTACAAAAAAAAGTATTGTTTAAAAGAGAAATAAATCATTTTTAAATGGTTAAAAAATTTGAAAATTTGCTATATTAAGGATTTAAAAATATATATTCTAAAAGTTTTCAAAAAATCTTTTATATTTCAATTTTTATAATAAAAACAAGCAGTTAAATGACTACTTTGTTTCTTAATTAATTAAAACAAACCGTTACGTTTTTCATTGGATATTTAAAACAAACAGAGACTACTAACTTATTTAAAAAATAATATCAAACAATTTAATAGAACTTGATTTATATAAAATATTCAAACTGATATTTACTTTTATAATGTTTAACTATTATTGCATATTAATGAAAACTATAAATCTCTGAAAATATTCAATTAGAGTAGGCTTTCAAATATAAAAACAAAACGATGTTAAACTTTTGAAAAGCTTTCAAAGCGTCAAACTGTTGGAACTAATCCCGAAAAGAAATAAAATGACTAAAATAGAAAAAATTAAAACTGAACTACTTTGTACATAAATTTAAAATGAATTTGAAAAATTGAAAAATATAAAACAGTTAGTTGTTTAGTCAAATAAGATATTGTTGAGCTTAGCCATCAATTTGATAACCAAGTGCTTATTGACATCAACAATTATCAACAGTCTACAAATTATATTATAAATTAAACTCGCTAAAAAAATTTAGAAGTTGTTAGATACAATTCAAAAAACAAGTTCTGTTTTTTTTGCAAGGATATTGACATATTTATTAATCGTAATTAGAATGTGAATAAAGAATATCTAGTTTATAACTTATAATTATGAAAATTATACATTTACTACAATACCAAATATCAAACCAACTATTAGTCCTTAAATGATTTACTAAAAGATTTGTAAAATTTGTAATAATTTAGTTTATGTTTAATGTTTTGGTTAATTAATATTACTTGGGAGACTAAAAAATTAAATGGGTTAGAAATTGAAAAGTTTCCAAATAATTATCTACTGCATTAAAGTATTTACAGCATTGAAAGTAGGTTTTTTGAAATGATGTTTAACTTATTTGATTTTAGTGATATCAAAAATAAATAAAAATAACGATTTTTTTACGTTAAATTCATTTTCAGTTGAAGTTTAATTGCAAATACTCTTTTTGCTGAAAGGAAAGTTTTCTATTTGTAAAATTTTTGTCACATTATTAGTAACATGTTTAGAAACAAGAAAACAAAATTCTGACATCAATTGTTTTTACTTCAGTTTTTTACAAAATAAAAACTAAATTTACTCGTAAATAAATTTACTTTTAAATAAAATTTCATTGAAAAAGTTTTCAACTCCAAAAATAGCTACCATGAGAACATTAAAATATAAGATTTTGCCAAATTTGTCAGCATTTATAATTTTGTTTTAATCTAGAGTTTGTGGGGTCAAGTTTAAACGAGATATTTTTTGTACTTTTAGATAAAAATATTTGTTTGTAAGTAATCTCATTTTTTTCAAGTTTGAATTGAATCTTTGTAAATTAATATTTGATTTGATTATTCAAAAAAAATTTGTGGCGCTGATAAATGAAGACTTTTAGAAATTAAGTCAAAAACCATTTGAATATTTTATTTTTAAATTGTGAATACTAACCGATTGGGAAGCTTATATATATTTATAAAGAAAAATTTCTTGTTTTGGAACTTTGGGCCTATCATTCAGATACTATTCTTTTTTACGACATTACAACTTGATCTAAAACTTGATATATTTAATATTTATTAACTATTATTAAATATTTATACAAATCTATCAAAAATAAAATGGATTTAAAAAAATCTACTTAGAAATATGAATAGACCGCTGTTTGGTATATTAGCGTTGTTATAATTTAGCTTTTTCCATAATTATTTATTATTATTATTATTTATTATTAATTTTAATATTTAATTAAAATTAGGAAGATTCTACAAGTTAGAGTTTTAGTGATACAAATATAATTGAAACATTGAATTACGAACAATTATGATTTTTTTTTTCTAATTTAAACTAATATTTTTGGAGTAAAAAATTTTTATTGAATAAAAAAAAAAGTAAATAAAAAAAAATGAAAATTAATATTAAAAAGTAGAATTGTAAATCATCAAACAATCTCAAGAAAAGCAAAATCTTATTTATTCTTATTTTGAAAAATACCTTTTTGATAAACAGATGGAAAATATAAAGTAAAATTAGCAAAACAACTGATTTGTTCAATCATAAAAATTAAAATTACTGAAGTTATTTCTTTTAGTGTTACTTTTAGATTTTTATTATAATATATTATTCATTAATATAAGTTTTTATTTAAAGTACTTACAAATTAGAAATAATTCTAAGATTTAAAGTTAATTTTTTTAATAATAAGAAATGAAATTTCAAATAAAACTCAATATGAAGCAGATATTAGTGATGCCATAAATAATTTTCTTTGATTAACTGAAAGTTAACTTTTTGAACGTCTTGTCAGATTATCAGATATATCTTTACAAAAATAAATGAAATTATTTTTTTGTCGTTTTTTCTACATAATAGAAACTGAAGTTCTTCAACTTCTTTAGTAAGAGAATTTTCGTTGAACAATATTTCAACAATTAGGTTTTAAAAATTCATTTATTTTTAGTTTAAAGTTTTTTTTATATCCTTATTTATCACTTTGTCGTAATCCTAAGTTTGTGGGGTCAAGCTTAAACGAATTTGTTTTTACAATTTTAGAATTAATTTGTTGTTGATAAACTTTTTTGTAATGATTTAAATAAACGTTTTAATAACTTTGAAATTAGTGAAATAAAAATAATTAAGGTATAATAATATAATATAGAAATACTATAGTAACTTAATAAATTAATTTTAGTTCAGGATTACTGAAAACTGTTTCTTCTCTTGTTTCATCTGCAGTTTATTTGCAGATAAATACAGAGAAAATCGTAGTTAGATAATTTGATAAAATACAAATTAAAAACGGCTAAATCAGGCTTTTCAGTATCCAAATTTGTCGATCTTCGGACAAAAAGTCGATTTTTGATTATTCCAATTATTTTTTATTAAAACTAGAATCCTTAAGAGAACAGAACATGAAAAGTCTTACAAATAAAATACTTTACAAACAATTAATTTAAATACTTTGATGCAAAATTTTTTTCTGCTCTGTTATATAAACAAGTTTCTTCAAAATATTTTTGCTTTACTACAAGATTTCAACATTTAAAAGGTTGTATCAAACAAGTGTGTTAATTGAAGAGTTTAAAGCTATTTTAAAATATTTAAACATACAAAAAAGTTACTACAAAAAACTTGCCTTTTAAGACTAATGTAAATAAACTGTTTATAAATGTTTAACAAATATCTAATACTTTAGTAGCAGCTGATTAAATTACTTTAAAGGTTTGTATGACTTTTAAGTTAATTTGAAGATCAAACGAAAATAATCTGTGAGTCTTATAAAAGTCTTATTTTTAAAAACAAAAAGTCACATGGCTTTTGATTTAATTTTTGATCGTCAGTACGACTGATTATTTTTAATTTTAATCATCGAAGTAGAATAAATTTAAATCTGAATGAAATAAAATTTGATCAAAAAAATTAAACTAATTTTATTTGTATAATAGTAAACTTATAAAAAAATTTTCTTATCACCTTTAAAATCAAATTTTCAATTTGAACAATATTTTTCAACCAATTGCTTATCAAGAAAATTATAAAATTAATTTCATTTGAACTTGATCCCATACACTTCAGATTGCAACAACGTTTATTATAAGTGAAAAGTAAAATAAAACTCAATCTTTCGTAAAGGATTGCAAAGTTTTCAAGTTTTGAGCTAAAGTACTTTACAACGAAACTTTAAGTAGCAAATAAGTTTAATAACTTGAGTTATTATTCATCACAAAATATGTCGGTAAACATGTTATTGGTAATATGACAGATTTTTTACTATGTGATGAACAGGTTTTAACAATTTGGATAATTTTCTAAATTTACAATTATCACTTGACGACTTTACACATTAAAACTAACGATAACTAAGATATTGTAATAAAATTTATACACATCATAATAAAAGTATACAGTTATAAATGAGCTGTACCAACTCCTTTGTTTGTAGTTTCATCAAAGATTACTCATGCTTTATTCAATTGAAAATAAAAGTTCAATGATTATAATTTTTGCTTTAATTGAATATCTAACTATTCACAAAATAATTATCTTTATTTCTTTATTTTGAAACAAAAATGATTTTTTCATTAAATTAAGAGGATTCAATTAAATTAACAAGATATTAATTAATAGTTATAAGATGAAATAGCTTTATTACATCAAATTCTGAAGTTGTTAAAGTTTATCTGAAGAAAAAAGAAATTTCTAACTTTTGTTTAATGATATACATTTTAACTAATAAACCATATTTTTTTAGAATTAAAAGTAAAAGTAATTTAAAAAACATAGATAATGTATACAGTTTAGAATAAATTGAATTTTCAATGGTTGATTCATTAAGAAAATCTAAAAATTGTAATTTTTGTTTTGCTTTTTTTTGTTTTTCTAATTTCGACTGTTTGCGCCATCTAGCGGATAGAACAATTTTGCTAAAATAACTGAAGCTGAAACTTAAATAATCTATTTAGTCAATTGCTTTAAACTAACTTGAGCATTAAAACTAGACCTGCTTTTAAGTAAATAATCTTTAAAAAGTGGGTTGATCACCAGAATGTTTCATAATCTGAAGTTAAGAAAAAGTATTTGAGTAAATATTTTTCTTACGACTTGTTTACAGTAGATTTAAAAGATATTTCGCAAGGCGAACAATTAGGGTTAATCTAATATAAAAAACTTACTTTTAGGACTGGTGTAATTTTAATTATGTAATTTTATTTTAACTTTTTTTTATAATTTATAAATTCTGTATAAAAATGGATATTTATAATTTTAGTCAATTGTCTCAAATGCATAATAGTATGTAAATAATGTCTCATAAAAGATTTTCTAAGCTGGTATTTATATAAAACCAGATAAAAAAAAATACAAAATTTAATACATAATATTTAAAAACCAAAATAAACTTTTTGCATGGTTTTCTTTTTTTTCAATTCTAAAATATAAATAGAAATATTAACTTTTATAAAAATTTAATTGTATCTTTTCAACATTTAACTATTTGAAAAAAAAAACTTAATCGAAATTGTTTATTGTTGATATAGATGTATATTGAAATAAATATTTTTCAAGAAATTTTAGTTTTTATATCTTATATTTGTTTCAAGAAATTTTTGTTTTAAAATATTATTCGATATTAGTAGTTAGGGATTATGATCACTTTAAAATTTTTTTTTCTAGTTACTATTTAAATTATGATAAGAGAATCACAATCTAATAGATCTCCTTTTGCTGCTGCACCTGAAATCTCCATAAAAAGTTTTTTTACTTTTATGTATCTCCATATCTACTTCAAAGTGCTGTATGAACTTCAAAAAGAATTCTAGTCTTAAAGTCTGGTTTATATATTGAAAATAATTTGTTTAAATATATTTCGGTTTTAATGTTTAAATCAACTTAAATAAAATACTTATTTAACAGATTGATTTTTAAAACATTTAATTGAGAATAAATAATGTTTTAATCAAATTTTTAAAAATAATTTTATTAGTATGTCTTGATTACTTAAAATAGTTTAGTAATTCATATTACTTCGTATATTCATTAGTATATTTCATATTACATTAATTTTAACTTTTTGCAAATTGAATTGTCAACTTTAAAAATTTAGAATTTTTACAATCGAGAAACGAAACAATATTTTTGATTGTTTATCTGATGAAAGAATATTTGTAACTTTCTTGATATTAGTCAGCTGTGTTTAGCTTTCCAGAGGATTAAAAATAGAATTGTCGAAATGATATTTAATGATTTCATGATATAAAAAATATGGATATTTGTTAATGTTTTTTGTTTTCTTATTCTGAATTCTAAATAGAAATTCAAAACATTTAATTTCTAGGAAACTTAAAATTTTTAAATATAACCGAGATTTTTCTACTTTTCATTTCTCATAAGTTTAATGCAATTTAGTGTTTGTAGGATTAAATTTAAAAGCATTATTTTTTTGTTATTTTAAGTAAAAACCTTTTGTTGACAAATAATTCACTTTTTACCAAGTGTTAAAAAATTTTCATTTTGTAAGCATTATGTAACAATATTTACAATATGTTTAAAACATCGGAATAAATTTTTCACCTAATTTATTTTTATCTTATCATTTGCATAAACCGGAGGCTTAAATTACTGAACTTATTTACTAATCGATTATTTTTGTTGAAAAGTATTTCAACTCAAAAATAGTTCATCCAGATGGAGCTATGCAAACACTAAATTTTTTTTAATATTTCCTTATTTATTTCTTTGTCGTAATCTACAGTTTGTGGCATCAGTTTAAAACGAAAAATTTATTTTAGCTTTAATTATAACTTATTGTTGATAAAAATACATTTAAAGTAAATTTTTAAAAGTTATAAGAAATTGTAAAGTTACTTTTAATTTAATTCAAAAGAATATTATATGATTGTAACTGGATAATATTAAATGTTTATAAAAATTTGTATTACGTTAATTTTAAAATTACTTTTAATTTGATGTTAAACACGAAATAGGGTTTTTTAGCTTTTGATAAAGATGTTGATAAATCAAATATTGGAGAGATGTGAGTTTCTGATTCAAAAATTATGAAACATAAAAGACTAACTATAAAATCTAGTGCTAAATTGTTTATTTAGAAATCCTCTGTATTTTGACACACAGATTTTTCAATCTACTAAACATTTCTGTGTTTCGAACTTTATACACTATGTTCTTATGATTTTACTTAAGTTGTTAACGTTGTTTTACATTAAAACACAACTATATCCGTTTGTTGAAGTTTTCTTTAATATCTTTTATTTTGTAAAGTTAGACTTTATAGTTTACAGTTAAGCAATGTTCTACATTTTTCTTAAAAGTGTACAATAAAAATCTCAACTTTTGGATAACTTTGTAGGATATTAAAAAATAATTCAGATCTGTTCTGCATTAATTTATTCTTCAATTTTTAATAATTATTTTTGTATTAAAAATACTAATTATTTATAATAATCAGATCGTTTTGCTAATTTTCAGATTATACAAAAATACAGTTTGGCCTTTGATGAGTCTCATAATTGTTTGTACAGTTTTATAACATCAAATATTTTAAGGGATAGTTATTAAACGTTTTTATTAAAACTTTTATGTTCATAATTTTGTAAAAAGTTTTAGAAAAAATTATTTTACAAATTAATTGTCTTAAATTACATTTTATTAAACAATTTTACAAAAGTAGATGAATTAAAATTTCAACTTTTGAAAGAAGATATTTTGGAATCGACTAAATGTCGATGGCACCAGTTACTAATTTTTAAATTTCAAAATATTAATGCATTTCATGTCTCCAAGACAACAGCTTTGATAAGTTTTCTGAAATAAATAATTTGTTTTATACTTTAATGTGGTATATTGTTTAATACAAATATTTATTTTGTTGCATGTACAAAACTGTTTTCACTTTTTGGTGAAATTTTTGAATTCATATCTACAAATTCTAAGTTGCTTGTAAGTAAGTAACTTTAAAAGTTTAAGTAACTTTATTATTGTGAATAGTTTAGATATTTACTAAAACATGTATATTATCTATTTTCTAATCAAAAAATTATAATTACATCTTTTTACTCTTTGCGCCACCTAACGGTTATCGTATTTTAGTTACAACAACAAATCTTTGAGAATTAATTAGCATTTTATTGAACCACTTTAACAAAATGTACAATTTGTACATTGGTGGATGTTTTTTGCAACAAAGCAAAATATTATTTTTTTTTCATTTTTATAGTTAAAGAATAATTGGTTAAACTTTTTTTGTAATTATTTTTTATACAGAGTTAAATCGTTAAAGATGAAATTTCAAATTAACTAATTATTTCAAATAACATCAGATTCAATTTATAGTTTAGTTTCCATAATAAACATAATTTCTAATGTTAGCAGAAAATTTTCTTTGTTTAAGTAACACGAATATATTTAGTAACAGTTTTTCAATTGGCATTGTCTGATATTTCAGATTAAATTAAAAGAATTTGCTTTATTAAAAGTAAAAGAAGTTAACATGTTTTGGTATTACATGCAATAATTTTGTACACCGATTACATTGTACTTTCTTAAAAAATGTTAAACTTGTTTAGATTTCAAGCACCACAAACGACAGACTTATACCATGTTTACATATTTCGATTTTATTCTTTAAAAAAATCCTGTATCAAGACTCGTGCTAAAATACTTATTGTTTAGAAACTGCAAATAGCAGTTGACAAATTTCAAAAGAAAATTGATGATTAGATGAACAATTGTTGTTAATCGAATTGTTATTTCATTTATAAAATATAATTAAAAAGTTATATACAAGGAGCTTATTAATAACCAAATTGTTAAGCTAATTATTAAAACATTTCTTTTATCTAAACATTTTATTTTAGGGCCCTTACTTATTCTTTTAGGAGTTAAAATTATTATTGAAATTTTATATGAAACTAAGAAAAATTACTCAACATAAAAAACAGATATCTAGCTTACTTTGTTTTTAATGAAAAACAAAAACTCATATTTTTAAAATAAGTTAAATTGTCTTTTTTTGAATTCACAAAATCTTAAGTTGAGTATAGAGGCCTCATAAGTGACATCATTATGATTTGAATAAGTTATACAACTGTTGAAACAAATTTTAAGAAAAAACGTGTTCATAGTTGTTTTAAAAATATCTTCATACTTTTTTATTTTTACAGTAAGTTTTTTTTTTCAGTAGATCACAAGCAATAAGTCTAAACCAAAAGAAGTAGTAAAAATTAAATCAAACTTTTTTTATTTGAAAGTTTAATATCATTGAGCAAATATGTAATTAACATTTACAGCAACCTTCATTGGCTAAATAACATAATTCTATTTGTTGATTAAAAGATTGCTTCAACTTTATTACGATTAATAATTGCAGAAACAAATTATATAGTATTATATACTTGTAATTAGTAGTTTATTATTTATAAATATTATATTTGCTGCTTAGTTTTCTACTTTAACTAGAATTATGATTAGAAATACTTATTTTACTCAAAGAAAAGTTTTTATTCGTAATTATCAAATGCAATTATATTAATAGGTTCACAACAATACAGATTTTGTATGTCAACTTTTTTAAAGAATGAAAACTCAAGATATTCAATTTACTTAATAAATGAAGTTTTGTTTATAGGAAACTTAACATTAAATCTATAATCAGCTAAAAACCTTAAATACTAATTGAAATATTCTTTACTTTTCATTTCTTATCAGTTTGTTGCAATTTACAGTTTTTGAATCAAGTTTAGGAGAATATTTTCTTATAATTTTTTTGAAAAAACTTTTGTTGACAAATAAGTTTCATTTTTTTTAATAAAATATGTATACAAAAATAACTAATAAAAAAGAAATAAAAAATAAAAAATTTGCTTTAAAATTTAATTGTTTTTTTAGTCTGAAATCTAAGTAAAAACAAAAAATTTTTAAAACAAAAAGTTTCTCTTTGCAAAAGAGGTTCTTAATGTTTCTCAATAGTTGAACACCTTTTTCGACGTCAACAATATTTATCAACTTTTTATTTGATAAAGTTAATCAGAAATTCTCTACAAGTTTTCAGAAAATTTAAAGTTATCCTTTTGTTTGAAAAATTGAATTATTTTACTTGTAGTAATCTGTTTGTCTTGTTTTCAATAAGTTGTATATGCTTTAGTTAGAAAAGGCGTTTTCATACAAACATCTCCTTTTTTAAAAAGACCAGAAATGGAACTTAACTCACAAAAAAAAACTTTTTGTTACTAAATTACTCTTAAAAGCAATCCTCGAAAATTGCAATAAATAACAGAATTATAATATAACAGAATGTTTTCAAATATAAAAACTTTTATTTTACAAAATTAGTATTTCTACGTATATTTCAGATGAAATAATTTAAGCAGCAACATTTCTATTTCTTTATTACTTTTTAATATCATTCAATCGAAATCATTAAACATCGGGACAATAAAACTATTTTAAGATTTAATAAAGATTGTTTTGACATAAAACTATTATAGATATATATAAAAATTATAACAAATGAATCAACCATTTAATTATTTGGTTAACTGTTTAATAAAAGATCTCATCTAGCGCCCACTAGCGGAAAATGAAAGTTTTGAATTATTGTTTTGTAAAGTTATTTTTTAAAACTTATTCCTACTAAACTATCCAAAGAAGAAAGTTTCTAATTATCCGGATTGAACAACATATTTAAAACTTCTATATTAAAAATACTAATTTCGCTAAAACTTTTTTACTACTTGTAAACATTCTTTCAAATTATCAGTTTCACGATTCCGCCAAAATAATAAATATTCAACATAAATCATTTTTATGTTGCCACTTGCAAAGAATTAAAATCAAGGTAGTCTTGTTATTTACTTAATCGATTTTCGTTGAAAGTGTTTCAACTTCAAATTATGTCATAGATTCAATATGCACAATGATCTAAGAATTCCAAGAAAATTTCGGTTATAACAACTTGGTTACAATCTAGAGTTTGTGGGCTCAAGTTTAAACGAATTGGTTAATTTTTATTCCGTATTTTTTATGTTAAACTCTTTTTTGACAAAAAAAAAGTAAAAGATAATATTTATTATTTGGTAATATCTATTAGTCTATTTAGTTTAAATATTTAATTTTGAAGTTGGGTTGACTATAAAGGTACTATTTTAGAACTATGATTCAATGTCTTTCTGATCTTGATATTATTAAGTACTCCCATGAAAAAGTTTTAGTTATGTCAAATCTACAAAAATCAAAGTATTTATGTTACTGATACTTCATTTTAAACTGAGTCAAGATTATTAGAACAATAATATTTTCAATAACATTTTCAATTGATTAAATTACACCAAAAACTTAACGATACCACAAACATAAGATTGTACGCAGATAATATATAACCCTTTAGAATAATGATACTTTTTTTCCCGAGCCCAATTTTTCGTAATTTTTTTTGAAAAGTGCACTTTTGCATCTAATTATCAAATATTGTTTTTTCATAAAAAATCAAACGCAAAACTCAACAATTTTGAACAAAAGTAGAAAAACTTGATATAGTTATTTAAATACAATGTTACTATTAATTTGGTTTAATATTTGCTTCTTATGTTTGCACTTAGAAAACAGGAAACTAGTTTAGAAGCAAGTTTGATTATGATGAAGTTCATTTGACGTAGCGACGTTTCTCTCTAATTAAATTCAAAGACTAGGTGATGATGTGAAAAGCACAACAATTGTAAACAAATTTAAGTAGAAAAATATACCCAAAAGGTTATAAACTTACTCAGCATCAGCAAAACAAAATACGACTTGAATTTTTACAAAATCTTTGAAAAAATGATTAAATGGTTTAACTATAATAAAACAACCTTTTACCAAGACACGTAGAAAAACTTTCAGTAAAAGTTTAAAAATCTCAAATTTATTTAACATATTTTACAATATTAAACAACTTGCTTAATTTTATTGTTATACAGTTAGAATGATAGGAGTTTTTAAAATATAGCTTCACTAATTAAATGTAGATAAAAATAAAGGTTAATATTTTCGGTAATCACAATAATAAGTAAAATATATTAAGAACGATGTTTTACTCACAGATACATTTAATTGATTAAATCAATTAATTTTGCTGTGGATAATAATGAAGTTTTGGCTTGATAGAATTACACTTTCAAATTACTAAAGTAAAAGATTATTAAAAAACGAAACAGAATCTAGGATTAGTTAATTTACGAATTACAGACTACCATGATTAAAAATACTTTAATATTAATAATATTAATAATTATTAATATTTATTATTAGTAAAGGTTACATCGACACTTAGTCGACTTCAAATTAAATTTTTCAAAAAAATTGGTTTGCAAGACAATTAGATTTAGCGCTAAAAATTGCTTAATAAAAAGTATTTTTATTCTAGTATTTGTGGGTTAAACACTGATTTATCACCGTAAGGAGAAAAGCACTAAATCAGGATTCAAATTATTTTTGTGTAGTATAAAAAAACATAAAAAACTCTTTCTCTATGCATTGCTTTTATAATGATTATCCCAAACTAAAAAGTGTTAAATCTTATATTAGTTTTGTCAAAAACTCGTACAAATCTCCGCAGTGTTTAAAAATCAAATAACAGTTTTAGAACTAAAAAGCCAATAATTATAGAGACAATCAAAAAGTTTTATTTTTTTAATCTTATAACTAAAAGAAGTTCACTGAACTATTGATCTAATTAAAATGATAAATAATAAAATTTAATGTTTATCATCTTTTGCAAATACAAAAACTTGTATATTAACACCAAAGCAACTTTCAGATTATGGATATAAAATTGGTGAAATGTTTCCACGCAATAATTAAATTTGATTTCAAATAAACTGTAAAAATTGGTAAGTCTGTAGTTTCACTAAATCTAAAGAAAGCATCAATAAATGAGTTAATTGAAAATATTTTTGTTAAAATGTTATTCTCAGTCCTATTCTAAATCTGATAATTAACTTTATCCATCGTCATAAGAGTTAAAATACAGTTTTTTTGATTTTTTTTAAAGAAAATGAAATTTTTTCGAAAAAAGATTTTATAAAATAAAAGACTTTTATTTTAACTATTTTAAAGACATTCTAGTGTTTCAACTTTAAGTAAAAAGAACAATAAGAACAATTTTCTTTCAAAAAGAACAATTTTAGAAATCTTCTAGATTTTGAAGTTCAAAAAAACGAACAAAAACAAAAATCAAATTAAGATAAAACTAACCTTCTGTTTCAAATTTTAAATATTAAATAGCAAACGTTATTAATTACAATATTTTTTTCATGCATATTAAGTATCAGTAATGTTGTTTTACAAAAAATATTTTCAAATTTTTTTCAAGAATGGTAATATTATGAAAAAGTAGAAATAAACAAAAGAAATAAAATTAATCAGGAATAAAAATAGTAGATTTTACTAGCAAACTTAAATTAACATTTTATAAATATTGAAATTTCATAAAAACAAAAAATAATTTGGAAAATTATCCAAATTTTTTTCATGTTTTGTTTTTTTCTTTTAATAGTTTTCCGAAAAAAAATTTATTTCAAAATATTTCACATTCAAATTTCTAGCTTTGGATAAATCTAAGTTTTCAATAAAATTAACTGTTAATAAAATTCTAAGATGAAAATAATATTCTAATTTTTAACAAATACTTTTTATTAGCAGATAAAATTGTTCTACTTTTGTTGAATTAAAACGAAAAAGTAGAAAAAGTAAATTAAAAACTTTTTTTGAGTTGGCTATCTTATTGAATACTATTAAATATATTATCTATTGATTATTTAAAAGAATAAATCTATTTTTTTAATGATTAAGTTTATAAGCACTCATCATTAATCATCGTTGATCTTTAAGATCAACATCAATAAGATCAACATCTTACCATTAACATCTGCATCTTATCCTCATCTTCTTTCAAATTAAAAATAAACAAATCAGTCACTAATGACGTCATACGCTGATGACGTCACCTTCAATCGACACCAGATATTTTTTTGAACTTATCAACTTCCGGCTTATACATCCTTGTCAAAGATCGTGTTCCACTTTGCAGTGAGATCTTGTGGAAAACTATTAAATTTGCATTTGAAAAGATTGTTTGAAATTTGTTTTGTTTTTAAGGAATATCTTAGAAATGAAAGATTGTCGAATAATTGATCTTCAAACTAATTTATTTTGTACTTACTGCTACTTTTTAGATTTTACTTTTAAAGTTTCAAAAACTATAAAAATACTTTCTGTGTAAAATACCATAAATAATTTTAATAAGAAAGTTTTGAAAATTTGAAAATAACTTTTTATTCTCTTTTTCAATTTTACTTTTCAGTTTATTTAAACAAATTTTAGAAACTAATTTCATTCAACTGTTTTTACAATAACAAACTAAGTTTAGAAGAACACAAAACTTTAAAAAACAATTTTTTCAAATAATTTTTATCTTGTATTTTTGTTGTAAAACTTTAACTTATTATTTTCAATTTTTCTCACTTTTATTGGAGTTTTTATTTGTCAAACTTAAATTGAAAAATATTTTTATATATGAAATCAATTTTACTATTTATTTTTCAACCACAAGATGTCACTATACTTATTGTATTTTATTTTTTTTAAGTTATAATGAAACCTTTAGATCTGTTAAAGAAATACTGTTACTCAGTGACTTTCAGCTTAGAAAACATTATTTTTTAGTATTCATTTCAGTTGTATTCAATCTCGTACTTACTGTAAGGGTTCTTACTGGGTTTACTTAAAAAGTATTTGCAATAGTTTTAGTTTGGAATAATTAAAAATTTTTAAATTAAAATGTACTGAAAAGTAGGAAATAAATTATCCATTAATATGTTGACAAACAAAATAATATATTGTCCTAATTTTTTAAATAAATCAAACTTTTAAAGAAAAATAAAAACTTTAAAACTAATTTTTCTCCGGACAAATTTTAGATGAAAAGATATTTTTATAACAAGATATGTTCTTAGTTCATGATTAGACAAAGTTAACTCTTGTTATTTTTGATATCCACCATTGTTGATAGATTAATCCAATAATTACAATTAAAAAATAACATCAAACTTTTGAATTTAAATCTGCTTAAAAGTTCCATTTGATAAAATTACTTGGCGTGAATTGTAATTTGACATCAAAAGTTTGTCAATATCAAAAGTTTGAAATTTTTAAGAACTTGTTCTAATAAACGGGATATTGATTTAATTTACAAATTTTTATGATAATGCTACCAAAAATTATTTTATTCATTTATCTTTGAGAAAATTGCTTAAATTTTCTTTTCTTTTTATAAATTAATGATGAATTTAGTGGGTACCAAAATAGTCAAAAAATAATTTTAGTAAAAACTAGCAATAATGAGTTATAAAATTCTTATTTTTAAAATTTTTTATTTATAACTTTTAAATTCACCCTTTTAAATTATTAAGCGACTCATGAAAAAGCTTAATATTAACAGAAGTTAAAAAATTTATTTTATTTTTTAATTCTTCATTCACAAGATGTATCCACAACTGTTTTGTATTTATACTTTTGGAGATTGTAATAGTAATACCTTTTTATTTACTAGACAAAGAATGTTGCTTAGTCACATTAAGATTCAAGTACATTCTTTTTTAGTTTGTACATCAGTTTTACTAAAACTCATTTAATTAGCAATATATAAAATGTATTTGTAATAATTTTACTTTTAAGGAATTCTTGGAAGGTTTAAAACTAAACTGCATTATGCACTAAGTTATTTGCATAACTGCTGAAAACATATATTTTTGTCAAAAGGATAATTTAGGATTTTTTAACAATATAAGTAGGTATTTTTTGTAACTTTTATTAGTGGGTAATTTTGTTAGCCCACAAAACTAAAACTGTTTTCGAAGGAACTGTTTAAAATATGGTTGTAGTATTTAATTATTATTTTTTGGTAAAAAATAAAGACAAATAATATGTGTGGATATTATAAAAGTTTATTAAAATAAGTATCATTGTAATATTTTCAACAACGTCATCAATCGAAAATCTAATCGTTAAGGTGATCTTTTGATGCTGCAAGTTATGTAGTGACTGAATTCAAGACGTTTTTTGAGTTAAAGTTTATCATTATCAACATATAGCCGATGTCAAAATAAGTTTGTTATATAATTTATGTTTTTATGTTGCAAACAATGTTACCCTTGAATGACAACATATTTTTTTATTATTTTACTGTCATTAAAAATAACAATATTGAATCATCTTCTCCAAAACATTCATTATTTATTTTCTAAATTAAGTAGTTTTAAGAAAATATTAAAGTTTACTTTATACAGTGTATTAAATTTAAGCAAAATTGTTTGTTTTGTGTAAGTAAAATTGTTTTTTTATAAAAAATCATAACAACAAATAAGTTTTTGTTTTTATATTTGAAAAAGTTGACGCTAGACGTCTCTGAATATAAATAATTTTGAAATCCTTGCATTGCTTCAGGCTATGTTTTTGTAAGTGATATTTGAAAACTTGAATTTTAAAGCTTACTTTTAAACTTTGTTTAATTTATGAATAATAAAGTTTAGATTGAAAACAAAACTAGTTTAACTTGTAACTTTTCGTATCAATAAAAAAATGAATTTTTATAGGAAATTATTTTTTTATTTTCACTGTAAAGTAACTTAAAACTTTTTAACATACATTTTTATGTATTAAAAAACTATCAAATTATCTACTATTTTACTTTGTCAATATAATTAGTATTTTTAATATTGATTTTTTTGTAATAAATTAAATTTTTTAATCAACAATAAATCTGATAAAAACTTTTTGAATTGACATGGAAGAGGGGAAAATAAGTACTTTAGCTATGTTCAATAATAGCATAAATAGAATACCTTCATTACCATAACAAACTAGCTATTTACTTTTTCTTGTATTTGTAAAGCAACAGATTTTCTCGCTAGTGAAATTATTGTTTTTTTTTATATTTCAGATTGATAAAAAAATTAAATTTTAAAACTAATTTTGTATTTTTATTTCTTTTTGATGAGTTATTTTTGTATACACAATTTATTTAAAATTTGAAAAAATGAAAATTATTTTTCAACAAAAGTTTGTTCAATAAAATTATAAACAATATTCTCCTAAAGTTGATTCAAAAACTCTAGATTGCAACAAACTGATAAGAAATGAAAAGTAAAGAATATTTCAATCAGCATTTAGGTTTTTAGCTGATTATAAATTTGGAGTTAAATTACAGATAAATAAAACTTCATTTATTAAGTAAGTTGAATATCTCAAGTTTTCATTCTTTATAAAAGTTGACATACAAAATCTGTATTGTTTTAAACCTATTAATATAATTGTGTTTGATAATTACGAATCAAAAATTTTCTTTGAGTAAAATAAGTATTTCTAATCAGAGTTTTAGCTAAAATAGAGAGTTAAGAAGCAAATTTAATATTTATAAATAATAAATTACTACTTAAACGTTAATAATACCATATACTTTGTTTCTGTAATTATTAATCAAAATAAAGTGAAAGTAATATTGTAATCAACAAAACAATTTATGTTATTTAGCCAATGAAGGTTGCTGTAAGTGGTAATTACAAAATTCCTCAATGATATTAAACTCTTAAATAAATAAAGTTTGATTTAGTTTTTCTAGTTTTTTTGGTCTAAAGAAATTGCTTGTGATCTACTGAAAAAAACTTACTGTAAAAATCTAAAAATATGAAAATATTTTTAAAATAACTATGAACACGTTTTTTTCTAAAAATTTGTTTCAACAGCTGTATAACTTACTCAAATCATAAGGATGTCAGTTATAAGGCCTCTGTACTCAAATTAAGATTTTTTAAATACGAAAAAAGACTATATAACTTATGTTAGAAATCTGTGTTATTGATTTTTATTGAAAACAATGTAAGCTTGATATCAGTATTTTTTTGTTGAGTAATTGTTATTAGTTTCATATACAATTTCAATCATAATTATAACTCATAAAAAAAGGACCCTAAATCAAAATGATTAGATAAAAGAAATTTTTAAATGATTAGCTTTAAAAATTGGTTAGATCCTTGTATATTATTTCTATATTATCTATATGAAATAACAATTCGATTACACAACAGTTGTTCAACCAATCATCAATTTTTTTTACAAATTTGTAAACTGCTATTGAAAGTTTATAAATTATATTTACTATGAATCATACGATAGCAGGATTTTTTGGGAATAAAATTGAAATATGTAAAAATGGTTTAAGTCTGTTGCTTGTGGTGCTAGAAATCTAAACGAGTTTAACATTTTTTTAAAAAAGTACATTATAATCGGTGTACAAAATTACTGCATGTAATACTAAAACATGGTAAATTCTTTTGCTTTTAATAAAGCAAGTTGTTATAAGTTAATTTAAAATATCAGACAATGCCAATCGAAAAAGTGTTACTAAAGATATTCGTGTTAATTGAATAAAGAAAATTTGCAGCTAACATTAGAAAGTATGCTTATTATTGAAACAAAATCTTATATAAATTCTGATGTTATTTGAAGTAATTAGTTAATTTGACATTTCATTTTTAACGATTTAGCTCTGTATAAAAATATTTACAAAAATTAGTGTTTGCATTACAAAAATAAAATAAAAATTTGAAGAATAAATTAATGGAGAACCGATTTGAATTATTTTATAATATTCTACAAAGTTATCAAAAAGTAAAAATTTTTATTGTAAACTTTTTAGAAAAATGTAGAATATCTCACTATTCTAACTGTAAACTATAAAGACTAATTACAAATAAAAGATACTAAATAAAACTTTAACAAACTGATATAGTTGTGTTTTAATGTAAAATATGAAAAAAACTTTAATTGAAATCATAAGAGCATAGTGTATAAAATTCAAAACACAGAAATATTTAGTAGATTGAAAAATCTATATGTCAAAATACAAACAGAGGTTTTCTGAATATAAAATTGATTTTATTTGTTAGTCTTTTATTATTCATAAATTTGGAACCAAAATCTCACATCGTTATAATATTTAATTTATCAACATCTTTATCAAAAGCTAAAAATCCTATTTCTTTTTTAACATCAAATTAAAAGTAATTTTAAAACTGACGTAATACAAATTTTTAAACACTTTTTTTATATCTTGTTACAATCGTAAATTATTCTTTTGAATGAAATTGAAGGAAATTTTACAGTTTCTTTTGACTCTTAAAATTTTAATTTATTTTTGTCAACAATAAGTTATAATTAAAACTAAAATAATTTTTTGTTTTAAATTAAAGCCACAAACTGTAGATTACGACAAAGAAGTAAATAAGGATATTAAAATAAAAGTTTTACGCTAATATTCATAGAGCTTGAATGAACCATTTTGGAGTTGAAATACTTTTCAACGAAAAAAATCAATTAATAACTAAGTTCATTAACTTGAACTTCCGGTTATGCAAAAGATAAGATAAAAATAATTTAGGTGAAAAATGTATTTCGATGTTATAAACATATTGTAAATATTGTTACAGAATGTTTTCAAATTGAATCTTTTATTGTAACTTGATAAAAAGTGAATATTTGTAAACAAAAGGTTTATACTTAAAATAACAAAAAAAAAACGCTTGTAAACTTAATTCTACAAACACTAGATTACATTAAACTTATAAGAAATGAAAAGTAGAAAAATCTCGATTATATTTAAGGATTTTAAGTTTCCTAGAAATTAATTAATTTGTATTTCAATTTAGAATTCATAATAAAAAAACAAAAAACATTAACAAATATCCATATTTTTTATATCATTAAACCATTAAATATCATTTCTACAATTCTATTTTTTATCCTCTGGAAAGCTAAACACAGCTGACTAATAACAAGAAAGTTACAAATATTTTTTCATCAGATGAAAAATCAAAAATATTATTTCGTTTCTTGATTGTAAAAATTCTAAATTTCTAAAGTTGACAATTCATTTGCAGAAAGTTAAACTTAATGTAATATGCAGTATACTAATGAATATACGAAGTAATATGAATTACAAAACTATTTTAAGTAATCGAAACATTCTAATAAAATTATTTTTACAAATTTGATTAGAACATTATTTATTCTCAATTAAATGTTTTAAAAAATCATTTTTTTTTAAATCAATTTGTTAAATAAGTATTTTATTTAAGTTGATTTTAACATTAAAACCGAAATATATTTAAACAAATTATTTTCAATATATAAACTAAACTTTAAAACTAGAAATCTTTTTGAAGTTCCTACATCACTTTGAAGTAGATATAGGAGATGCATAAAAGTAAAAAAAAAACTTCTTAAGGAGATTTCAGGTTCAACAAAAAATAGAGATTTATCAGATTGTGATTTTGTTATCATTATTTAAATAGTAACTAGAAATAAAAGATTTTAAAATAATCAAATTCCCTAACTACTGATATCGAATAATATTTTAAAACAAAAATTTCTTAAATCAAATATAAGATATAAAAACTAAAATTTATAGAAAAATATTTATTTCAATATAAATCTATATCAACAATAAACAATTTCGATTAAGTTTTTTTTTTCAAATAGTTAAATGTTGAAAAGATACAATTAAATTTTTATAAAAGTTAATATTTCTATTTATATTTTAGAATTGAAAAAAAGAAAACCATGCAGAAAGTTTATTTTGATTTTTAAATATTAAGTATTAAATTTTGATTTTTTTTTTATCTGGTATTATCTAAATACAAGCTTAGATAATCTTTTATGAGACATTATTTTCATACTATTATGCATTTGACACAATTGACTAAAATTATAAATATCCATTTTTATACAGAATTCATAAATTATAAAAAAAAGTTAAAATAAAATTACGTAATTAAAATTACACCAGTCCTAAAAGTAAGTTTTTTATATTTGATTTATCCTAATTGTTAGCCTTGCAAAATATCTTTTAAATCTACTGTAAACAACTTGTAAGTAAAATATTTACTCAAATACTTTTTCTTAACTTCAGATTATGAAACATTCTGGTGATTAACCCACTTTTTGAAGATTGTTTCCTAAAAAACAGGTCTATTTTTAATCCTCAAGTTAGTTTAAGGCAATTGACTAAAAAGATTATTTAAGTTTCAGATATTTATTATTGTAGCAAACTCAATCTATCCGCTAGATGGCGCAAACAGTCAAAACAACTAATTATAATTTTTGCATTTTTATAATGAATCAAACAACAGAAATTAAATTTGTTTTAAACTGTATACATTATCTATGATTTTTAAATCACTTTTACTTTTAATCCTAAAAAATGGTTTATTAGTTAAAATGTATATCATTAAACAAAAGTTAGAAATTTATTTTTTCTTAAGATAAACTTTAACTACTTCAGAATTTGATGTAATAAAGCTATTTCATCTTATAACTGTTAATTAATATCTTGTTAATTTAATTAGGTCTTCTTAAATTAATGATAAAAATTCTTTTTTGTTTTAAAATAAAGAAATCAAAATAATTATTATGTGAATAGTTAGATATTTAATTAAAGCAAAAATTATAATCTTTATAATAATTATATTTTTAATTACAATATCAATTGAATAAAGTATGAGTAATCTTTGATGAAACTACAAACATAGGAGTTGGTACAGCTCATTTATAACTCTATACTTTTATTATGATTTGTATAAATATTATTACAATATCTTAGTTATCGTTAGTTTTAATGTGTAAAGCCTTCAAGTGATAATTGTAAATTTAGTAAATTATCCAAATTGTTAAAACCTGTTGATCACTTCATATTAATACAATTTATTTTTTTTCTGAAAACGCAAAATCTTGATGTTTCTTCAAGAATTGAAAAAAAAACTTTGGTTTGTGGTATTGATGAGTTTTATACAAAAAACTCATTTTTAAAAAAGTGTTGTGTTAAATGAATAAAATAAAGATTAAGAAAAATCAAATTACACTTGTACAAGCAGCTTATAAATTTCAAGAAATCTCAAAAGAACACAAAACCTTATTTTTTCCATGGAAAGATTTATTTGACATCAAGATGCAAAATTGCATCGTCCAAATTCAGATACTACATATCAATTATTTGATACTAAAACAATCTTTTCTCGTAATCTATACAGGTATATAATATCTTCATTCAATCTTATGTTTGTGGTGTCGGTAAATTTTTTGATTGCTTTAATCAATCAATAAGGTTATTGATGATATTGTTTCTTTATTGATATTATTAGTTTAATTTAATACTAATTATCATTAAACTGAGCTTCAGTCAAAACATTTATTTTGTTCCTTTATATCTCTCAATAATTTATTTTCCTGTTTTTACTTATTGTTAAATAATATTAGATTCTAATTAACACTGCATATTTACAAATATTTATAGTATAAATAGTATTTGATAAAATGGAAATTAAGAGTACGTTGGTCAGTCTGACTATTTTAAAAACTTTATTATTTTAGATAATGTAAATAAATCAAGACTAAAAGATAAATCTACAAAAAACAATTCAACTATTTCCTTTTCCGCTACTTGTGCGCTAGACGGTTACTTATAAAAATAAAACATGTGAAAAATACACAATTGTATTATAATCTTAATATTTTTTTGGCAGTATTTTCAACTTACAAAAAATATTATCTAATAATTTTAGATATTAATTTTAAGTAGTTTAATTATTTTTTATTAATTTAAAAAAGTTTCGTAATTTACATAATTCCATTCATAAAAGTTATTTTTACTTTTTGTAATTTGATATATCAACGGCAAAAATATGAAATTTTAGAAACAAAATAATATTCTTTGATATTTCAGCTCATGATAGAAAATTTGTAAACTTTTTGATATTTGTCAAATGCAATAAACTATCAACTGGATTAAAAACAGAATTGCCAAGCTGATATTTAATGATTTCGATTAAATGATATTATAAAGCAAAATATTAGTTTTGCTGAATGAAAAGCTTTTAATTACTAAAAAATCTGTCATATTACCAATAACTTGTTTACAAACATTTTTTGTGATGAATAATTACTCAAGTTATTAATCTTATTTATTATTTAAAGTTTCGTTGTAAAGTACTGTAGCTCAAAACTTGAAAACTTTGCAATCCTTTACGACAGAATGAGCTTTATTTTACTTTTCATATCTTATAAACGTTGTTGCAATCTGAAGTTTATGGGATCAAGTTCAAATGAAACTAATTTTATAATTTTCTTGATAAGCATTTTGTTGACAAATATTTTTCAAATAGAAAGTTTGATTTTAAAGTTGATACGAAAAGTTCTTATAAGTTTATTATAATACAAACAAAATTAGTTCAATTTTTCTTACCAAGTTTTATTTAATTTAGAATTTGATTTATTCTACTTCGATGATTAAAATTAAAATGATCAATCGTACTGACGATCAAAAATTAAATCTAAACCATGTGACTTTTTGTTTTTAAAAATGAAACTTTTTTAAGACTCACGGAGTATTTTTATTTGATCATCAAAATAATCTAAAAATCATACAAACCATTAAATTAATTTCATCAGCGGCTACTAAAGTATTAGATATTTGTTATTAGCCAAGATATTTTAATTGCTAGAGAATGCAAACGATAGAAGCAAAAAGTTATAATTAATGGGTTTTTAATTATTTTGAAAGATTTAATTTAACCTGCATACACTATTTATATTATCAAATTACATTTGGTTTTAACTTTTGAAAAATATATTCTTTAAGAGTTAAAATTTATTTTAGTAAACATTTGCTCGAATATTATATATACGATTTATATTTGTTAAATTTGTGTTTATATTTTTGCTTTATTACGAATTATTTAATTACGATTAATCGTTTACACTGAACTAGGAACTTTTGTATTCCTCAGTATTAATTTACAACTTTAACAAACTTTATGATATTTAATGGTGAAATTAAATTTATATTATCTGATGATGAGATTTAATTAAATTTTATTTTAAAGAAAATACAATCACTGTATTTCTTACTTATGAAAAATACTTAGTTGATAAACAGATGCAAAAGTGCATCTTCCAAATATTGCATTTATAAATACTGGATTCGGTGAAAAAGGATATGTAAATGTTATATATAAGCTGCATAGGAACTTAAGTTTGTAGCTTCATCAAAAGTTAAGTATACTTTTATTATTTAAAATGATATTCAAAAGATGATTACGATGTTAACTAAAGTAATTCTGTTTAATTTTTTAATTTAATTATATAAAGCTTTTTGTAGTTTTTTTGAAGATTACATTGAATATAGAAATTATAAATGGTTGAAAGATGCAACAACTGTAAAAACTTATATAATAATTTTAAAATATATTTTGTAGTGAGTAAAAGGAATAGAATTATTATATAATGAAAGAGTTTTTTTAAATAGTTAAATGTTTTTCTATTTCTATTAAATATATGAATGTCTTGCTTGGTGACTAAGCAAGAAAAATTAAACTTTGTCTTAAATAAATATAAATACTTAAGTCTCAGAAAGGTTTTTATTCAATTTCTAAATTGATTAAGTTTTGCGTATCTAATACTTTTATTAGATTTGCATAAATATTGTTACAACTTTTAGATTATTGTTCGTTTGAATCTGTTTGTATTAATTTTATGAAAAAATAAAGAAATTAATTAATTTTGGAAAGTTTTCGAAAATCTTTAAGAAATTTAAGAAAGAATTCGTCTGAAGTTGATTCCAACTGAACTCTAGACTGCGACAAAGTAAAAAATAATCAAAAACTCACGTTGTTTACATTAACAATAATCAGTGTCTGCTTAAAATTTAACTTGGAGTCCAAAAACTTTTAACTGAAATTTCAAATTATTTATAAACATTTATAAACAGTTTATTTACATTTGTCTTAAGAAGCAAGTTGTTTGTAGTAACTTTTTAGTATGTTTAAATATTTTGAAATAGCTTTAAAATCTTCAATAAACTACTTGTTTGATACAACCTCTAAAATGTTGAATCTTTTAGTAAAGCAAAAATATTTTGAAGAAACTTGTTTATATAACAGAGCAGAAAAAGATTTAAACAAAGTATTGAAATTAATTGTTAGTAAAGTATTTTATTTGTAAGACTTTTGATGTTCTGTTTTTTTATGGATTTTAGTTTTAATAAAAATTAATTGGAATAATCAAAAATTGACTTTTTGTTCGAAGATCAACAAATTTAGATACTGAAAAGCCTGATTTAGCCATTTTTAATTTGTATTTTATTAAATTACTTATTTACGATTTTCTCTGTATTTATCTGCAAATAAACTGCAGATGAAACAAGAGAAGAAACAGTTTTTAGTAATCAAGAACTCAATTTTATTTATTAAGTTACTATATTATTTCTATATTATAATAGTATACATTAATTACTTTTATTTCACTAATTTCAACGTTTTTAAAACGTTTATTTAAATCTTTACAAAAAACTTTGTTTATCAACAACAAATTAATATTAAAATTGTAAATACAAATTCGTTTAAGCTTGACCCCAAAAACTCTAGATTACGACAAAGTTATAAATAAGGAACTTAAAAAAACTTTGAACTAAATATCAATGGTTGTTTAAAACCTAATATGGAGTTGAAACACTGCTCTACGAAATTTCTATTACAAAAGAAGTTGAGGAACTTCAGTTTCTGTCATGTAGAAAAAACGACATAAAAATAATTTCATTCATTTTTGGAAAGATATATCTGATAATGTGACAAAACGTTTAAAAAAGTTAACTTTCAGTTAATCAAAGAAAATTATTTAAGGCGTCATTAATATCTGCTTCATAATCAGTTTTATCTGAAATTTCATTTCTTATTAATAAAAATAATTAACCTTATAATTATTCTTAATTTGGTAATTAGTTTAAATAAAAACTTATATTAATAAATAATATATTATAATAAAAATCAAAAAGTAACAATAAAAGAAATAATTTCAGTAATTTTAATTTTTATGATTGAATAAATCAGTTGTTTTGCTACTTTTACTTTATTTTGCAGCTGTTTATCAAAAAGGTATTTTTCAAAATAAGAAATAATAAGATTTTGCTTTTCTTGAGATTCTTTGATAATTTACAATTCTCCTTTTTAATATTAATTTTCATTTTTTTTATTTACTTTTTTTATTTATTCAGCAAACAATTTTTACTCCAAAAATATTAGTTTAAATTTGAAAAGAAAAACCATAACTGATCTTAATTTAATGTTTCAAGGATATTTGTATCACTAAAATTCTAACTTGAAGAATCTTCCTAATATTAATTAAATATTAAACTGCTTAGTATTAGGCATCTGATTTTTGCTTGCTTTAAATCAACTTGTCTTAAATATAATTTAATAAATCTATTAATGGATATTATTTCTTATGATTCTAAATATTAGTCAGAAAACTTCTTAAATGTCTTCTGATTACTTGCTGAAAAGGATCATCTGATGACTTCACCTCTAAAAACCAAAAATTATCAAAACGTTTACTGATGTCATCTTTTTTAAATTTATTTCAGTATTAGAAAAATAAAACAAACATTTACAACTTGTAAAGTATTCTATTTAATATGATTTTAATTTAGTCTTCAGTTTTAATAGATTTTTATGAATATTTCAAGTTTGATGGAATTACTGTAAGTTTTAAAGTAAAAGGTTGTAAAAGAACATTTTTAAATTATAAAATAGTTAAAATCATTAAAGTCTGTTTTTATGCTTCTGATGTACTTCTCATGAGTCAAAAATTTTTTAAATCTTCATATAAATTTTTCAAAAATGTTGAACTAGTTATTCCGTGGTTCCTTAATTTGTCTTTTTATTATACAATATGTTCTTACAACTTTAAATTGTCCAAACCGTTATTCTTTTTGCTCTTAGTAATCAAATAGAAAACAAACATTTCAAAAAAAGTCATAAAATTGTTTTTTAGCAGAGTATAATTAATTTCACTCTAATGACTTTAAAATAATTAAAAAACTGTTGTTAAACATCAATAGTAAGATTCACTGAAGACACTAAATAAAATTTTGTTAAAATCTCATTTTATCTTTGCAGCTTTTATTTCCGCTAGAGTGCGCAATCAAATAAAAAAAGAAAACGATGTTTATTTCAAAACTTCAAACTGTTTGACTTATTTGTGAATGTTTACCTAACAAGTATTTTTTATTCGAGGAAATAAGGTTCTGCGTTTTGTTGCTTGATGATTACAAATTACTTGTAAAAGTAAATCTTCCCACTTAAATTGATTTTAATTTTTAATCATCATTTCAAATATTTAATACAAATTTGTTGCATGCAAAATAGTTTTTTTTGTTGAATTCCATTTGATATTCTCGTTAGATAAATAGTATACTTATAAAAATTCTTAGATTTTTGATGACAATCATATTTAGAATTGAAGGAAGAAATATATAACTTAAGTATACAGTTTTTACAGTTTATTTGAAATCAAATTTAATTATTGCGTGGAAAACATTTCACCAATTTTAGATCCATAATCTGAAAGTTGCTTTGATATTAACATACAAGTTTTTGTATTTGCAAAAGATGATAAACATTAAATGTCATTATTTATCATTTTAATTAGATCAATAGTTCAGTGAACTTCTTTTAGTGATAAAATTAAGGTTGTAATTAGTTGAGAAATTAATTTTTTACGAAGTTTTATTTAAGTCAGATTTAAATTTATTTCTACATTGATGCTTCAATAGAAAGTTAGTAGTCGTGCTGACAAATAAACATTAAAGAAAGTCAAGTCAGAAGCCATGTTAGTTTTTTGTTCTTAAACTGCTTATAACAATTATAGACTAAACAATCTTTGTTTACATACTCATCAAATATATATTTTTAGTTTATCAAAGACTAAAAAGCAAATCAGTTTTTATAATGATAACTAATCTCAGTTGTTTCATCTATTTTCAAGATAAACATTATAATGTTTCGAAATCATATTAAGATTGAAATATTTTTTTATGTTTGATAGCGCACTATAGTGGAAATGAAAACTTCAAATAGAATTATAGTTTTTAACAAAAGTTTATCAAATTTTTTTGAAAATGTTTACAACTGATCTCTAGCAATAATTTTAAGTATACTGTAAAGTATATTTACAGTTTTAGAAAATTAGAAGTTATTTATTTATTTTATTGCATGTACAAACCTGTTTTCACTTTTTGGTGACATTTTTGAATTCAATTCTACAAAATCAAAGTTGCTTCTAAAAAAGTAACTTTTTATTATGAATAGCTTAGATAGTCAACAAAAACTACAAAATATTAAATTTTTAATAAAAAACTTTTCCTTTTCATTCTTTGCGCCATCTAGCAGTTATCGTGTTTTGGTTACAACAACAAATATTATGAAACTAAATTAGTATTTTATTGAACCACTTTAATGAATTGTACAATTTGCAGATTGGTTCATGTTTCTTGCTACAAAGCAAATTAATATTTTCTTCTTTTTTTTATTGTTAAAAAAGAATTGATTCAATTTTTTTTTCGTAAATATTTTTTATACAGAGTTAAATCGTTAAAATTCAAATTTCAGATTAACTAATTATTCCAAATGCAACAAAAAACCTAATTTAAAAAATAGTTTCCACAGTGAACAGAATTTCTAATGATAAGCTTGTCGCTGTTATCAATTAGGGGGTAATGATGTCTTTTATAGTCTTTCTAAACTTAAATTATGTATGTTTAAAAAAAATTGACAACTTATTCTAAAAGTTCAGTTGTTTTTTTAATTGAAAAGTAAGAAAGCTTATTATCTGTATATTTTAAGTGGAGTTAATTTTAGTAGTCTCATAAGCAGTTTCAATAAGAATTTTTTCCATATTATATAAGTAAAAGCAAAAAAATTATTTGTTTAGATCACTATAGATTTTAAAAAAATTATCTTTATATTTTGGTAGTTAGTAAGCTTTTTCTATATTATTTTTTTAAATTAAATTTTATGAATAAAAAAGGCAATTAAATACAACTGCTCAGCAAATTATTAATTCGTTTATAAATTAGTCAACCATTACTTAGCAGTTTCAAAATTAAATTGATTGTCCGTCTATGCTAAATAAACGTTTCTGGAAGGAAAAAATCGGAATATGTAAAAATAGTTAAAGTCTGTTGTTTGTGGTGCTACAAATATAAAGTAATTAAAGCTGTTTTTTTTTATCAAGTAAAATGTAATTAGTGTATAAAACAACTTCATGTAATCGCCAAAGGTTGTTAACTTTTTTGTTGCTTTTGATAAAGCAGATTGTCTTAAATTAATTAAAAACTTTTAAAGAGATATATCATTTACAGATATTAATTTTATGAAATTTTATAAATTTATTTAAATAGTAGGAAACCTAGTTTGTTTTTTTATAAATTAAAAATGAAAAAAACATGAAATCTTAGTTTCTTATGGACACTATAATTTATATAAAGTTTTATGTGGCATTTGAAATAATTTGTTACATTGAAACTCTTTTGTTGAACTGTTTAACTCAGTTAAAAAAATATTTACAAAACTAATGTAATCAATTTTCCTTTTAAAGATACAATAAAAAACAGTTATCTTGATTCGCTTCAAAAAACCTACAACAATATACAAAAAATGGAATTTATTAAGATTATTCATTAAAAAATTATTTTAGATTCAGATTTATGTTATTTTAATCAAGATATTTTAACTGCTAGAGAGTGTATAAAATAAAATAAAATATATTTAAATGTATTATTTAATATCTTCTGTAAACTGAAAGTGATACCAAACAAATAATAAAATTAAAATAAATGATGTATTTTTGTATGTGTTTTTTGATAACAAACCGTCTAGCGCCACGTAGCGGAAAAGGAAACAGTTTATTTGGTTTTTGTAGATTTATCTTTTAGTCTTGATTTGTTAACATTTTTTACACTATCTAAAACAATAAAGATTTTAAAATGTCACAGTAACCCACGTACTATTAATTTTTATCTTTTAAAATACTTAATTATTGAGTTAAGCCAAGAAATAAAATAACTGTTTTTGATAGAACCTCAGTTTATTGATACTGAAATTTAAATTTAACTAATAACATCTTTATAACAATATTATCAACAATAACTTTATCGATTAATTAAAGCCATCGAAAAAAGAAGCCCTTTAAATGACATTATTATGATTTATAAAATTTATAGGACTTTAGAAATCAAGTTAGAGGAAATCTTTTTATATTTATTTTTAATATATTTCATGTTTTTATTATTTTACAGTAATTTCTTAAGCATATAACAAGCAGTTAGTTTAAACCATGAAAAGTAAAAAAATAAACAAATTAAACTTTTTTTCATTAAAAGTTTATGTCATTAAGCTAACACATAACAATCACTTACAGAAATCTTCTTATATAACCGCATCCAATGAGCTACCTTAGAATGAAAGTTGTTTTTAAAGAAGTAGTTTTAGTATTAAAATTAGTATATAAAATTTAAAATGAATTTTAATGTTTGTTTTCATTTACCAAATCCAAAATTGATAATTTTCTGATTTTATTTTATACACTCTCTAGCTGTTAAAATATCTTGATTAGAATAACATAAATCTGAATCTAAAACAATTTTTTAATAAATAAACATAATAAATTCCATTTTTTGTATATTGCTGTATGTTTTTTGAAACGAATCAAGATAACTGTTTTTTTATTGTATTTTTAAAAGGAAAATTGATTACATTAATTTTGTAAATATTTTTTAAACTGAGTTAAACAGTTCAACAAAAGAGTTTCAATGTAACAAATTATTTCAAATGCCACATAAAACTTTATATAAATTATAGTGTCCATAATAAACTAAGATTTCATGTTTTTTCATTTTTAATTTATAAGAAAACAAACTAGGTTTCCTACTATTTAAATAAATTTCTAAAATTTCATAAAACTAATATCTGTAAATGATATATCTCTTTAAAAGTTTTTAATTAATTTAAGACAATCTGCTTTATCAAAAGCAAAAAAAAAAGTTAACAACCTTTGGCGATTACATGAAGTTGTTTTATACACTAATTACATTTTACTTGATAAAAAAAACAGCTTTAATTACTTTATATTTGTAGCACCACAAACAACAGACTTTAACTATTTTTATATATCCCGATTTTTCCCTTCCAGAAACGTTTATTTAGTAAAGACGGACAATCAATTTAATTTTGAAACTGCTAAGTAGTGGTTGACTAATTTATAAACGAATTAATAATTTGTTAAGCAGTTGTATTTAATTGCCTTTTTTATTTATAAAATTCTATTAAAAAAAATAATATAGAATAAGCTTACTAACTACCAAAATATAAAGATAATTTTTTAAATTCTATAGTGATCTAAACAAATTATTTTTTTGCTTTTACTTATTTTATATGGAAAAAATTCTAATTGAAACTACTTATGAGACTACTAAAATTAACTCCACTTAAAATATACAGATAATAAGCTTTCTTACTTTTCAATTAAAAAAACAACTGAACTTTTAAAATAAGTTGTCAAATTTTTTTAAGCATACTTAATTTAAGTTTAGAAAGACTATAAAAGACATCATTACCCCCTAACTGATAACAGCGACAAGCTTATCATTAGAAATTCTGTTCACTGTGGAAACTATTTTTTAAATAAGGTTTTATGTTGCATTTGGAATAATTAGTTAATCTGAAATTTGAATTTTAACAATTTAACTCTGTATAAAAAATATTTACGAAAAAAAAACTTAATCAATTCTGTTTGAACAATAAAAAAAATAGAAAAATATTAATTTGCTTTGTTGCAAAAAACATCCACCAATCTACAAATTGTACAATTCATTAAAGTGGTTCAATAAAATACTAATTCAGTTTCATAATAAATGTTGTTGTAACCAAAACACGATAACTGCTAGATGGCGCAAAGAATGAAAAGGAAAAGTTTTTCATTAAAAATTTAATATTAAGTAGTTTTTGTTTACTATCTAAGCTATTCATAATAAAAATTACTTTTTTAGAAGCAACTTTTATTTTGTAGAATTGAATTCAAAAATGTCACCAAAAAGTGAAAACAGTTTTGTACATGCAATAAGATAAATAAATAACTTCTAATTTTCTAAAACTGTAAATATACTTTACAGTATACATAAAATAATTGCTAGAGATCAGCTTTAAACATTTTCAATAAAATTTGATGAACTTTTTTTTAAAACTGTAGATTTATTTGAAGTTTTCATTTCCACTATAGTGCGCTATCAAACATAAAACAAATAAATCAATCTTAATATTGTTTCGAAGCATTATATTATTTATCTTGAAAAAAAATTAAACAACTGAAATTATTTGTCATTATAAAAACTAATTTGCCCTTTAGTCTATGATAAACTAAAAATATATCTTTGATGAGTATGTAAACAAAGATTATTTAGTCTATAATTGTTATAAACAGGTTAAGAACAAAAAACTCACATGGCTTCTGTCTTGAATTTCTTTTAATGTTTATTTGTCAGCACGACCACTAAGTTTCTATTCAAGCATCAATGTAGAAATCACTTAAAATCTACTGAAAAAAAACATCGTAAAAAATTAATTTCTCAACTATTACAACCTTAGACTGATTTCGTTCGTATAACAAATAAGTTACTTCTATATTCTTTAATAACTTATGTGTTAGTTTTAATGTCAAAATTATTATTTGAACATTTCTTGTCAACAAAAAGATTATTTTTATAAGAAGAAAAATTAAATTCTAAAATCTGGGTAATTGATTTATACTTGATCCCACAAATTCTAGACTGTAATGAAGTTATATGTAATGAAAATTATATTTACATGACAAGACTTTATGTAAATTTAGTACTAAATCTTGGATCCAATTTTGGAGTTGAAATACTTTTCAACAAAAATACATTTAATAAATAATTTATCTGCAAAAAATTATAAAAAAAAAAATTAGGTTAAAAGTTTATTCCATTATTACAAAGATGATACTGAAAATGTGACAGAATATTTTCTAATAGAAAACCATATTTTCAGTAAGATTAGTAGTTCTACTTTAAAACATCTTTATAAACTCGTTTGATACAACTTCTTTAAAAATTTGAATCAAAAAAACTTGAAGCACATTATAAAATTATAATAAATATTATATTAATATATATAAATTAATATATATACAAAAATATAAAAATCTTATGCAAAAGAGTATTTAATTTAATTGTTTGTAAAGTATTTTGATATTTAGTTTTTATAAATAAAGCAAAATTAATTATAGTAATAAAAAACTTTTAGAAAGTTGTCTTATTTAGATAGTGAAAAGCCTGATTCAGCCACTTTTAATTTATATTTTGTTAAATTATCTAGCTAAATATGATTTTTCTCTGTATTTATCTGCAAATAAACTGCAGATAAAACAATTGAAAAAACAGTTCTTAGTAATCCAGAACTCAAATTTTATTTACTAATTTACTACATTATTTCTATATTATATTACTATAGCTTAATTAGTTTTATTTCTCTAATTTTAACGTAAAAAACATTAGTCACTCTAAAATGAGATGATAGTATAGATAATAGTAATGAAATTTAACACTACAATATAAAATTTTAAAACAACTATTCAAAATTACTTTTCGATACTTGACACTACTTCTTACAAAATTAACATTTAAAAATATAATTCAATTTCAGTTGATTTTTCTTTAAAACATTTCTATTAATAAAAACTTTACAACTTTTAATTCAAAATAAAGATTCAATATCAAAATAAAATGATAAATAATGAAGCTGCATTAGTTTTTATAGTAAAATCCAAACTAAAATTAATTAAATTTTTTTCGGTTTACAAAAATTGTTAGATCTGAGATTAGCAAAATTAAAATTTGATATTTAATTAAGATTGTAACTAACTTAATTTTAAACAAATCATTAAATTTTTTCCACAAATCTCTACCGAAAATAAACAACTTTCAAATTTATTGCTACTAGTCAAAGTATAAGTTAGTCTGTAAACAAAAATAGATTTATAAAATGTTTAAAAAAGCTTTTATAGTATTTGATTGCTGACTAACATTCATTATGAAAAAATTTGTCAACAATTTCTTTTATATTCTAGAATAAAGTTTCATAAAACTTGTTTTACTGAAGTATACAATTAAAAGAAAATTACAAATTTTTATCAAGAAGTAAGTTTATACTAACAAGGATTTAAGTGTAATATTTTACAAATTTGAATTCCTTTAATTGTAAATTAGCTTTGATTTAATGAAAAATAGAATATGTAAAAATGAATAAGTCTGTTGGTTGTTATGCTAGAAATGTAAACGAGATAGAAAGTTTTAATTTTTTTTAAAAACAAATAATTAAATTTAAATTAAAAAGAAGTTTTATTAAACAGATTTAACTTTTAAGTTTTTTAATGAGTAAACAAATATTTGATATAAAATGTTTCATTTAAACCTTTACAAAATTACATGGCTTATCAACAAAAAATTAATATTAAAATTATGAAAATAAATTCGTTTAAACTTGACTCAACAAACTCTTGATTACGACAAAGTGATAAATAATGGAAAATTACAATAACTTTAACAAAATATCAATGGTTATTAAAAACATAGTTTGGAGTTAAAATTTTGTTCAACGAAAATTCTATTAGTAAAGAGATTAATTAACTTGAGTTTCTATTATATAGAAGAAGTAACATAAAAATAATTTCATTTAGTTTTGTTGTAAAGTACTTTAGCTACAAATTTTAAAACTGTGCAATCCTTTACGAAAGTATGAGTATTATTTTACTTTTCATTTCTTATAAACGTTGTTGCAATCTGAAGTGTATGGGATCAAGTTATTTTATAATTTTCTTGATAAACATTTTGGACAAATTTTGTTCAAATTAAAAATTTGATTTGAAAGTTTATAAGAAAATTTATTGTATGTTTACTAATATACAAACCATAGTAGTTTAATTTTTCTTATCAATTTTTATTTGATTTAGATTTAAATGTATTTCTACTACGATGACTAAAATTATAAGCGATCAATCGTTCTGAAGATGAAAATATAAATCAAAAGCCTTTGTGACTTTTTGTTTTAATGAGATTTGTATAAAACTCAGAAATGATTTTCGTTTGATCTTCAAAATAATTTACAAATCATAAAAATAATTTACAAATCATACAAATAATTTAGAAATTATCAAAATAATTTATTCATCAGCTACTAAATTATTAGATATTTGTTCTAAGCAAAGATATTTTATTTGCTAGAGAATGCTAACGATAAAAGGAAAAACTTATAGTTAATGAATTTTTAACCATTTTAAAGATTTAATTTAAGCTGTTTATGCTATTTATATTATTAAAATTACATTTGCTTTTGACTATAAAAAAATATTCTTTAACAGTTCATATTTATTTTAGTAAACATTAGCTCGAATATTATATACAATTTATATTATTTATACTAGCAAACTTAAAAAAAATATTTCAATCTTAATATTACTTTTGCGTTTAGTTACTAAACCATAACCTATTGAAAGTTATAACTACTTCAAGTTATGAATAATTGTTTAAGAATATCTTATTTTTCTCAGTTATTTTAATTTTGTAAATCACAAAATTGTTTTATAGAATATTTCTTTACTTAAAAGACTAAAAATTTGCTACTAAATATTATTATGATGGTAGTTGTTTTATGTATGACGTCATCAAAGATGTTTTCTATTATTAGTTAATTTGAATTTTCTGAGTACTTTATTAAAGTCAAATATTTCTGAAAGAGTAAAGTTTAATTTGTCAAGATTTGTTAAAAATATCAACAATAAATTTATTGAATTATAACAAAGCACTTTTAAAAAAACTAAATTCTAAATGAAGTTTTAAATTAAACTTTAGATTTTAGATTTTATCTTTTAAATCTTTTCGAATTTTTACTTAAATTTGATTAGAAATTCAAACTATTTTGACTTTTGCTTCTTATTAAGCCCCTTTTAGTTGGAACTGCTTAATTATTAAACAAAAAGAAATGTTATAAAAAGATTTTTATTTAAGTAAATATTTTACAAAAAAACGAAATTGTTTTAAATAATCTATTTTCAATTTTGTACACACAGGACTTTTTTTTAATATTCTATATTTTTTAAACAGAAAAACCTTTCTTCTACAAGATTTTGTTTTTTTAAAACAACAAAAACATAAGGTTCATAGAAGATAGACTTAAATGTCATTATAGTGTTTTCGAAAATATTTTAAAGATCAAACAAAAAGAATCCCTTAGTCTTATTGTATTCACAATTTAAAAATACAAGGTCACATGGCTTTTGATTTAACTTTTCATCTTCAGCACGACTAACTAGTTTTCAATTTAAGCATAAAGTAAAAATAACTATAATCTTGACACAAACAGAATACCATAAAACAATTATTTATGAACTGATTAGAGTGTTAAACAATATTTTGTTTTATAATAGAAAAATATTGATAACATTTATGCATTAATTGTAAAGTCAAATTTGATTTAAGTATTATTTGTCGACAAGAAGTTTTTTATTAAAATTTAAAAAATATATTTATCTTGAACTTGATCCCACAAACTCTACATTTGATATATTAAAGGAAAACCACAATTATCTAATTTTCTTGATAGCATAATTCAACAACTTCTTTTTTTTAATTTTGATTTGAAACACTTTTCTACAGAAGTTTAATTAGTAAATAAATTCAGTTAATTTAGTTTTTATTTTGTAGAAATAAAGAAATATAGATTATTTACATTAGAAATTCATTGCATTGTTGTAATCATGCTACCGATAAAATGTCTGAATGTTTACAAATAACATTTTTGTTTCAGCAAAATTAGTCAGTTGTTAATAACTAATAATTTGAATAACAAGTTGAAATGATTTATATTCTAAAAAATTTTGGGATTTTAATTTATAGAAAAGTTTTGGTAAATCGGTAGAATCTTATATTAAAACAATAAACAATCAACCAAAACAATAGCCCAAACCATTACACAAAGATAAAAATCTTTGAAGTAAATTATTAGAAGACTTTTAAATTTTTAGATTCTTTTTTTATTGTAAGTAAAATATTATATCCGCTAGGTGGCGTATAAAAAAAAAACATACAAATATATTTCATTGGATTTTGGACTAGTAATAAAAAGCTAATTTATTGTAAACTGTATAGAGTATTTAAATTCTTAATATTAATTTGTGTTTAAGTATCAAAAAATACTTGCTGTATTATTTAAAGTTGATATTACACCATATAAATATCAGTTCGTATGTTATAGATACATTTAAACTTAAATATTTGAAAGTTTTATATTTTTGTAGATTAGCAAATTGCTTTTTATATTTACAACTTAAAATTTAGAGAGTGTTTGCTTTATCAATTTCAGCAAAAAGTTCAATTTTGGTTTTGAAGTGAAAAAATGAAAATAGTTATTTTACTGATAAACAGATTTAGAACTGGACTAAGAATAACGTTAAAAACAGCAATATTTTTAATAATTATATCAATCAATTGATGTTGTTGTTAGACTACAGACGTACGTGTTTGTATACTTTATTCATAATAAAAGTTAATTATTGTGTGGTAAAGATTTTACTTAATTTATCAAAATCTCTCTCTTTATATATATTAATATATGTGTTAATACTTTTTCCTATTTTTTTAACATCTAATATTTGGAAGAAAAAACTTTAAAAATTATTAGATTTTTCCAAATTTTACTAATTTACTTTACACCATACTTGATTTTTTAAAAGAAAACGAAAAGAATTTATAAATGTACAAAAAATAATTCAGCTATTAAAAACTGAATTTTAATTAATTCCGAATTAAAATAAATAATTACATTAAAGCACAGAGAGTTAAATCATTAAAAATGAAATTTCAAATTAACCAATTATTTCAAATAACATTGAAGTTTAAATAAAGTATAACTTTCATAATGAACTGAATTTTTAATGTTATCTGCAAATTTTATGTATTTAAGTAACATGTATATCATTTTAACACCTTTTCAATTGGCATTGTCTGAGATTTCAAATGAACTTAAACAACTTGCTTTATTAAAAGCAAAAAAAGTTAACATGTTTTGATATTACATGCAGTAATTTTGTACACCGATTACATTGTACTTTCTTTAAAAATGTTAAACTTGTTTAGATTTCTAGCACCATAAACAACAGACTTTAAACATTTTTAAATATTCCGTTTTTAATTTTTAGTAATATCCTGTTAACAAGTACCTTCACAATTTAAATAATTTAGAAACGATTGACCAATTTCAAAACAAATATATTTTGTAAAAAAAATACTCATAAAAATGCGAAATCGTATTTCTAGTTTCTGAATAGCCAGAAATACTCAATTAAGAAAGTAAGGAATGATGAACCCAAAAATATTTAAAAGAAATTACAAAGAAAACTGCTAATAGCAAACAGATTTTAACGATTTTAAGAAATTTATAGAAAACGTTCAATCTTGATATTCTTATGAGAAATAATCTTCGTTTGTGGTATCGTTAGATTTTATGCAGAAAAACTATTGTTCTTAAAAAATGTTGACTTAAATGAATAAATCAATCATTAAAAAGTAAAAGTAAAATATAAAATAAAAAAATTTCATAATCAGATACAAAAGTGCATCTTCCAAAATAATACAATAATATATTACTATTTATACCAATTCCATAAATGAAACTGTCTTTCCGCGTAACATTTCGGTTATATATTATCTTCATTCAATTTTATGTTTGTGGTATCGGTAATTTCTTCGATTGCTTTATTCAATCGATAATGTTATTGAAAATATCATTTTTAACTGTACTTCTATCTTAACGATTATTTTATTTCCTTATTCTTCTCAAAAAATTTTTTTTTTTTTTTATTTAATTTTATATAATATTAAGTTTTAATTAAAACTGAAAATTAAACAATTTTATAGTGTAAATAGTATTTTATAAAATAGAAATTAATGGTACATTGGTCAGTGTGATTCTTTAAAAAACTTTATTCTTTTAACTTTTTAACTGCCAAGTAGCAGTTGAATGATTTAAAAACAAAATTATTATTATTATTATATTATTATAAATTATTGTTTTTGTTATAAATTATTTAAATATATAAATGATTTATTGAACAATTGTTGCTAATCGAATCAAAATTTTCATTTGTAAAATCTTATTTAGAAATAATATACAAACAGTTTACTAATAACTAGAGAAAAGGTTTAATAGCGTCAAACTGTTTGAACTAATCTTAAATTGAAATTAAAGAACTGAAATTAGTTAGAATTTAACTCAAAAAGAGTTTAACAAAACTAATTGAGCCTAATTGTTGAGTCTAACCATCAATTTGGTAATCAACTGCTTATTGACATCAGCAATTATTAGCAGTCTACAGATGGTAACCTAAAAAAACTCTCGAATAAAAATTTAAAAAAGTTGCTAAATACAATTAAAAATTTTTTTAAAAAAAATTAATAAATTTTTTTATTATAAAAAAAAATTTTTTAATTTTATATTTTTAAAATAAACCTCTTTTGCGCCAAGTAGCGTAAAATAAAAATTTTTAATAACTATTTTTTTTTAAATTCATTTCTGCTACAATATAGAAAATAGAAAGTTTTATAATTATCCAGACTGAAAAATGTGTTTAAAATGTCCGTTTTAAAATTACTAATTTTGCTAAAACATTTTGTTTCATAAAAATTTGTAAACATTCGGTCATTTTATCAGTTACATGCTTTTACGTCAAAAACTAAATGTTAAACATAAATAAGTTTTATGCTGCTAATTGTTGCGAATTGAAACTCAAGGTAGTCTTAGTATTTATCAATTAATTTTCGTTAAAAGTAATTCAAATTCAAACGAATAATAACAGGTTTCTTACACTACAATGGATTTAACAACCTTTTCATTTATTATTAATTGGTTACAATTTAGAGTTTGTGGGATCAATTTTAAACTAATAAATTTTGGTAAATTTTATATTGTTACAATTTTATACTAATTTTGTTTGTACCAATAATTAAGTTACAATAAAGATTGTTTTTCACCTTTAAGTCAAATTTTATGTTTAAGCATTATTTGTCAACAAATAATTTAATATTAAAATTAAAAAAATATCGTACTATAGATTGATCCCACAAACTCTAGATAGAAAACAACGTATATAAATAATAAAAAAGTATATCTTTAAAACCTTTCTTCCTGATAACAAATCGTTTACATAATTTTGAGTTGAAATACTTTTCAACGAAACTTCATTCAGTGAATCAGTACAAAATTTTAAGTTCCTATTTTCTAGAAAAAATTGACAAAACACTTGATTAGTTTAAAGTTATTTCCTTTTCATATTGTTTAATCAAAATCATTATATTTCTTTAACAAGCTCCATTTATCAAACACTTTAATATCTTCAGTATTCATTCTTTACAATAAGATTTGACTTATAAGATGGTATCGTGAGATAACACATATATTGATATAAAAACATCTTCTGATCAAAAGATTAAGAAAATTAAAAGTCATTAAGGAACTAATTTTATGTTGTTGATGTAATTGGAATAACATTTTGATTATTTTTGACCGACACGCAGTAGTTTTAATGTAGTTCACAGATTTTTGATCTATTTATTATTATAGAGAGATTCAAGAGTTGTTGAAATTATAACTCGCATTTTCAATTTTTCATTTTTGATTCAAAGAAAAGATTTATGATGAAACAGTCTTTAAAAACGTCAAATTAAGATTTTAGTTGTTTCTTACAGATTATGAAGAATTTAAAACATATTGTTTGTATAAAAATTGCTTAGATAGCATAAAATACTCAATGAAGAAAGTAAGGAATTTAATATATGATGAATCCTAAAATATTTAAAAGAAATTAAAAAGAAAATTACTAACAGCAAACACAATTTAAAAACCTTCGAACAATTTAGAGAAAACGCTCAATCCTGATGTTCTTACGAAATACAATATTAGTTTGTTCGATAGATTTTGGGCACAAAAAAACGGTTGTTTGTTAAAAAATGTTGACTTAAATGCATAAAAAAAAGATTAAAAGAAAATTTAAGTTATACTTTTTTACAAGGAATTTGTAAACATCAAACAATCTCAAAAAAACGCAAAATCTTATTTTTAACCTTGGAAAAAACTTACTTGACAACCACATGCAAAATTGCATCTTCCAAATTAATATCTTAATTTCAAATTACGAGATAAAACGATTTCATATTTCCGTAAGCTTTACGGTTATATATAATTTTCATTCAATCTTATGTTTGTGGTATCGGTAAATTTTTCGATGGCTTTAATCAATCGATAAAGTTATTGTTGATATTATTTTTATAATGATACATTAGTTCAAATTAAATTTAAGTATCATTAAACTGAGCTTCCATCAAAAACAGTTATTTTAATTCTTGGTTCAACTAAATAATTAAGTATTTTATAAATCAAAAATTAATAGTACATTGGTTAATAGGACTATTTAAAATCTTTATTGTTTTAGATAATGTAAACAAATCAGGAAAAAAATATAATACTACAAAAAACAAGTCGACTGTTTCCTTTTCCGCTACTTGGCGCTAGACGGGTTGTTATCAAAACACACTTTAAAAAATACATCATTTATTATAATTATAATATTACTTTCAGTTTAAAGAAAATATCATATAACATATTTTGACATTTCTATTTTCTTAGGAATCTGGAAAAGGTTAATAAGTCATATAGTTTCCATCCTTAAAAACTAATTTTAATTTTTTTAAATTGATATATCAACGGCAAAAAATTACAATTTTTAAAACAGTAGAATCAAAATTATATTTTTGATATTTTATCTCATGATAGTAAAAAGAGAAATTACCGAGCTGATATTTAATGATTTTGATTAAATAATAATAAAAAGCAAAATACTATTTCTTTTGAATGAAAAGTTTTCAATTAGTAAAAAATCTGTCATATTACCAATAACATGTTTACAAAAATATTTTGTGATGAATAATAACTCAAGTTATTAAACTTATTTATTACTTAAAGTTTCCTTGTAAAGTAAAACTTTGAATTTAACTCCAAATTTACAAACTTTGCACTCCTTTACGAAAGATTGAGTTTTACTTTTATCTTATTTTCTTATAAACGTTGTTGCAATCTGAAGTGTATGGGATCAAGTTCAAATGAAAATAATTTTATAATTTTATTGATAAGCATTTTGTTGACAAATATTGTTCAAATAGAAAATTTGATTTTAAAGTTGATAAGAAAATTTATTTTAAGTTTAATATCATACAAACCAAATTAGTTTAAATTTTCTTATCCAGTTGTATTTCATTAAGATAATCAAATGCAAAACTGCATCTTCCAAATTAGTATTGTTATCCAGATAAGAAATAAAATGATATAACTTCTTCATAAGCTTTACGGTTATATATTATCTTCATTCAATCTTATGTTTGTGGTATCGGTAATTTTTTCGATGGCTTTATTCAATCGATAAAGTTATTGTTGATATTAATGTTAGAAAGATACTGTTATATATAACATTATTATCGTGTTTTTAACTAATATTAACTATAATTAACTTGTTTATTATTTAAAGTTTAGTTGTAAAGTACTTTAGCTCCAAATTAAAAAACTTTGCAATCCTTTACGAAAAATTGAGTCTTAATTTACTTTTCATTTCTTATAAACGTTGTTGCAATCTGAAGTGTATGGGATAAAGCTCAAATGAAACTAATTTTATAATTTTATTGATAAGCATTTTGTTGACAAAATTGTTATAATAGAAAATTTGATTTAAAGTTGATAAGAAAATTTATTATAAGTTTACTATTATACAAACCAAATTAGTTTAATTTTTCTGATCCAGTTTCTTATCAAGCTGTATTTAATAAAGATTTAAAGTCATTCCTACTTTGATGATTAAAATTAAAAACCATCAGTCGTGCTGATAATGAAAAATTAAATCAAAAGTCATGTGACTTTTTTTTTAATTGAGAGTACTATAAGACTCAGAGATTATATTCGTTTGATCTTCAAAATGAATTAGAAACTTATAAATTTAAAACTCAAAATGAGTTACAAATTTAGAAATCATACAAATCATTAAAGTAATTTATCCATAAAATATCAATGTATTAGATATTTATTATTAGCCAAAATATTCTATTTTCTAGAGAACGCAAACAATAGAAGCAAAACGTTAAAATTAATGGGTTTTTAACTATTTTGAAAGATTTAATTTAACCTGCGTACGCTATTCATATTATCAAAATTATATTTGGTTTTAACTTTTGAAAAATATATTCTTTAACAGTTAAAATTGATCTTAGTAATTATTAGCTCGAATTTTATATATACAATTTATATTTGTTAAATTTGTGTTTATAGTTGGTGTATTACGATTTAATTAATTACGATTATTCGTTTACACTGAACTAGGAACTTTTTTATTCGTCAGAGCTATTTTACAACTTTAACAAACTTCATGATATTTAATGGTGAAATTAAATTTATATTATCTGATGATGAGATTTAATTAAATTTTATTTTAAAGAAAATACAATCACTGTATTTCTTACTTATGAAAAATACTTAGTTGATAAACAGATGCAAAAGTGCATCTTCCAAATATTGCATTTATAAATACTGGATTTGGTATTTCAGTGAAAAAGGATTTGTAAATGTTATATATAAGCTGCATAATACCTTATGTTTGTGGTTTTATCGAAAATTATGTATACTTTTACAGATGATTACTAGATGATGATTACTAGATTTACTGTTTACTTTTTAGAATTACAGTTTTTAACAAAAGTTTATTAAATTTTTGTGAAATTTTTTTACAGCTGATCTCTAGCAATAATTTTATGTATACTTACAAGTATATTTACAGTTTTTGAAAATTATAATTTTATTTATTTATTTTATTGCATGTACAAAAGCTGTTTTCGCTTTTTGGTGACATTTTTGAATTCAATTATACAAAATCAAAGTTGCTTTTAAATAAGTAAATTTTTTATTATGACTAGCTTAGATAGTAAACAAAAACTACTTAAGATTAAATTTTTTATCAAAAACTTTTTCTTTTTACTTCTTGCGCCATCTAGCGGTTAGTATATTTTGGTTACAACAACAAAATTCTGAAAGTCAATTAGTATTTTATTGAACCACTTTAATGATTGTACAAAATGTAGATTGGTGCATGTTTTTTGCTACAAAGCAAATTAATGGTTTTTTCATATTTATTGTTAAAGATTAATTGATTAAACCTTTTTTAGTAAATATTTTTTAAGCAGGGTTAAATCGTTAAAAATGAAATTTCAAATTAACTAATTATTAAAAAAACATCAGAATTTATATAACATTTAGTTACCATAATAAACATACTTTCTAATCTTAGCTGCAAATTTTCTTAACTTAAGTAAAATGTATATCTTTAGTAACACTTTTCAATTGGCATTGTCTGAGATTTCAAACTAATTTAAAACAACTTGCTTTATTAAAAGTAAAAGAAGCTAATATGTTTTGGTATTACATGTAGTAATTTTGTACACCGATTACATTGTACTTTCTAAAAAAATGTTAAACAAGTCTAGATTTCTAGCACCACAAACAACAGACTTAAAGTCTAGTTATATATTCCGATTTTATTCTCTTAAAAAAATCCTGCTGTCGTATGGTTCATAGTAATTATAATTTTGAAACTGCCAATAACAGTTTACAAATTTTAAACTAAAATTGATGATTAGTTGAACAATTGTTGTTAATCGAATTGTTATTTTATTTAAAAAATATAGTTTAAAAATAATATGCAAGGAGCTTATTAATAACCAAACTGTAAAGCTAATTATTTAAACATTTCTTTTATCTAAACATTTAATTTAGGGCCCTTACTTATCTTAAATGAGTTATATTTTTGATTGAAATTGTATATGAAACTAATAAAAATTACTCCACATAAAAATACAGATATCAAGCTTACTTTGTTTTCAATAAAAAAGAACACATATTTTTAACATTACTTATATAGTTTTTTTTTTAATTTAAAAATCTTAATTTGAGTATAGAGGCCTTATAACTGACATCATTATGATTTAAACAATTTATAGAACTGTTGAAAAAAATTTTAAGTAAAAAGCGTATATACTTATTTTTCAATATATCTTCATATTTATACTTTTTGCAGTAAGTTGTTTTAAGTAAATCACAAGCAATTAGTTTAGACCAAAGAAAGTAGAAAAAACTAGATAAACTAAATCAAATTTTATTTATTTAAGAATTTAATATTATTGAACAATTTTGTAATTATCACTTACAAAAACCTTCATTGGTTAAATTACATAATTCTATTTGGTGATTGAGAGATTGCTTTCACTTTATTACGATCAATAATTACACAAACGAAATATTATGGTATTATTTACGTGTAAGTAGTAATTTTTAATTATAAATCTTAAATTTGCTTATTATCTATCTATTTTAACTAAAATTATGATTAAAAATACTAATTTTGCTCAAAGAAAAGTTTTTATTTATAATTATCAAATGCAATTATATTAAAAGGTGTACATCAATGAAATAAACCTCTAAGTATAAATTTGTTGTATGTCAACTTTTGTACAGAATAAAAACTCAAGATATTCAACTTATTTAATAAATGAAGTTTTGTTGAAAAGTAGTTTAACTCTAAATTTTTAAGCAGCTAAAAACCAAAAATACTGATTGAAATATTTTTCACATTTTGCTTATGTGACAAGCCAACAGATAATTAAGATGATTTTATTGAGTTTTTTGATGAATATTTTCCCTTGACTTAGTATCTGTAATTACGCATAAAATTTTCAGTTTCAATAGAATTGTCAGAATTTTGATGAATGAATGAAACAACAACTAAAGCTAATTACATCATTAATTTGATTCAGTAACTGAAATACAAACTTTTGTTATTTGTAGAAATAATTTAACTTAATTTTTATTTTTATAAAAAATTGTATTGAATTGCCGAAAATGTAAAATGAATAAAGTTTATCAGAGAATTTCTCCTAGCAAACGGAATTGTAAAATATCTAGTGATCTTAAGAAAGATGAAAATCGTGTCAATTCTCCCGATGAATAAAACTTGTTTGATAAACAGACGCAAATTTGCATTTTATTAAATAGGAAAAATTATTTGCTGGTTATTTCACTCTTCATTTATACACTTATATAATATCGGGATAAAATCTGATGTTTGTGGTATCGTTAAATGTTGCTCAGTTTTTAAATACACTTTTAATTTTATTGAAAATATTGTTGTGATAAGGATATTATTGGTTTGCTTTAAAATCAGATATCAGTAAAATAATGATCTTACTTTTCTTAGCTCATAAAAGCTAATTTAATATTATTCAAACTCTAAACTATTTGTATTAAGCTTGTAAATGGAGATTTTATTAAGCTAAAATAAAAAAAGTGTAATTAAAAAAATTGTTGCAAATAGAGAAATAAAAATTAAAAAATTAATAAATTTTGTTGTTGCAATAGAAATTTCAAAACTTTGGTAAAACCACAAATTTAAAATAACAATATATAAAATTAAATATTTTTAATTATATGATACAAAATTTCAGATAAAACTACATTTAAAGTAGTTTTTGGTTATGCCGTAAATAATTTTATTTAGTTAATTGGAAATACTTACATGAAAGTAATTTTCTGTCATATTACAAGTATCATGTTTAAAAAAACGAAAAAAAATGTTTACTTAAAGTTTTTAGGTCATTTCTCGTGAGAAATAAGAAACAGTTTATTTAACTGATTTAATATTTAAATTTTCGTTAAAAAATTCCAAAATTAAAATTAAAAGTAGTTTAATTAAAATTAAACTAAATAACCAGTAATTATTCGTTAGTTATTCATTATTTATTACTTTAATGCAGTAATATTTAAAATTAATATTTGTGAAAATCACTTTGAATATTTTATATATAGTTAAATGTAATTTTTTATTGATATTTCTTGAAGTAAAATGTAGATTTATTTATAATAATTAAAAATATAAAAACTAAAAAAGATAGAAAAATTTAACCTAATTGTATTTACATTATGTAAACAAAAGAAATATTTTGACTATTGTTTGAAAAAAATTGCTTGAAAAGCTAAACGGTTAAAAATGAAAAAGAACGTACAACTTGTAATAATTAGATTCTATTTTTACTTTTCAGAAAAAGTTTTCTGAAACTATTTCTAGAAATATTTTGAAGATCAAACCAACAGAATTTCTAAAACTTATAATACTCACAATTTAAAAACAAAAAAAGCACATGATTCTTGACTTAGTTTTTTAAAAACCTCAACTTGTTACAATCGCGATAAATAAGTTTCTGTTCAGGCATCAAAGTAACTTTAAATTAAATAAAACTTCGTAACAAACTTACTTTTAATCTATTTATAATCTTAACCTACTTTTGTTTACTACAAAAATAGATTTATAGTCAAATTTTCTTATCAACTTAAAAATCGATTTTTTATATTTCAGCATTACCTGTCAACAAGAAGTTTATTATTGAAACTAGAAAAATTTAATCGTTTGAACTTGATCCCACAAACACTAGATTTTAGAAAAGTTTATAAATAATAAAAAGTACATTAAAACTTGAAACTATAAGCTTGTTAAAACCGTTTCGAAATTTGGAGTTGAATTACTTTTCAGCGAAATTAAAATTAAGTAGAATAACTTGAGTTTCTATTATCTACAACAAATAACAAAAAAGTAATCTACGTCAAAGCTTGTAAACATGTTTACTGACAACGTGATAGAATGTTTAGGAATAGAAAATTTTTATTTCAACAAAATTAGTATACTACTTATATTCTAGATAAAAAAAAATGAAATTATTCAGCAAAATATATTTTTTTGTTTTATTTTATTTAACGGAAATCAATCAGTATCAGTTCGACAAATCTCTTTTTAATAATCATAAAAGTTCAAATCAATCGACAAATATCAAGAAATTTGAAAATTTTTGTTTGTAAGATGAAGAATCATATATTATTTTTTCGTTTACAGAATTGTAAACGTCTTAATTATTTAATGTTAACAATCTAATTTAAAAATAGTAAATTTTATACTAATATCAAATATCAATTTATTTTGAATTATTAACATTGACAGTTATATTATAATTATTATATAATATATTATAATTTAATGAAAAATATTTTTATTTTGAAATAAGAACTTTGAGGAAAAACTAAAACTTTAAATTAGATTATCATTTTTAATTGCTGATTTTACAAGAAACCATTTAGCGTTCTATAGCCCTTATTCTAATGCTTTGAAGATTTTAAATAAAATTATTTAAGCTTTTTGGTAAAAAGTAACCTGAAAACGTAAACATAAACCAATCTACAAATTAAACAAATCTGTAAAATAATATAACAGAAGACTATTGAAGGTTTAAATATTTGTTATTGCACGCACCTTACAAAAAATGTTTTTTGTATATCAGTTTTATTTCATATCTGAAAAATTAAAAATATTTGAAAATTTAAATTACACTTCTACGAGGAAGATGTAAACATCAAGCAATCAACAAATTAATTAAAAGAAAATTACAATAATTGATAATCTGATAAATAATTTGTTTACTCATTAAAAAACTTAAAAGTTAAATCTGTTTATAAAAACTTCTTTTTAATTCTAATTTAATTATTTGTTTTTTAAAAAAATTAAAATTTTCTATCTCGTTTACATTTCTAGTACAACAGCCAACAGACTTATTCATCTTTACATATTCTGTTTTTCATTAAATCAAAGCTAATTTACAATTAAAGGACAATCAATCCAAATTTGTAAAATATTACACTTGAAACCCTTGTTAGTTTAAACTTACTTCTTTGTAAAAATTTATAATTTTCTTTTAATTGTAAACTTCAGTAAAACAAGTTTTATGAAACTTTATTCTAGAATATAAAAGAAATTGTTAAAAAAATTTTTTCTTAATGGATGTTAGTCAGCAATCAATAACTATCAAAGCTTTCTTAAACATTTTATAAATCTATTTTTGTTTACAGACTAATTTATATTTTGACTAGTAGCAACAAATTTGAAAGTTGTTTATTTTCGGTAGAGATTTGTGGAAAAAATTCAATGATTTGTTTAAAATTAAGTTAGTTAAAATCTTAATTAAATATCAAATTTTAATTTTTTTAAACTCTGATCTAACAATTTTTGTAAACCGAAAAAAATTTAATTAAATTTAATTTGGATTTTACTATAAAAACTAATGCAGCTTCATTATTTAGCATTTTATTGTGATATTGAATCTTTATTTTGAAGTAAAAGTTGTAAAATTTTTATTGATTGAAATGTTTTATAGAAAAATCAATTGAAATTGAATTATATTTTTAAATGTTAATTTTATAAGAAGTATTGTCCAGTATCGAAAAATAATTTTGAATAGTTGTTTTCACATTGTATATTGTAGTGTTTAATTTTATTACTATTATCTATACTATTATCTCATTTTAGAGTGACAAATGTTTTTTTACGTTAAAATTAGTGAAATATCAGTAATTAAGTTATAGTAATATAAATTATAAATAATATAGTAAATTAGTACAAAATACTGAGTTATGGATTACTGAAAACTGTTTCTTCTCTTGTTTCATCTGCAATTTAATTGCAGATAAATACAGAGAAAAAGTATAATTAGTTGGATAATTTAACAAATGCTAAATTAAAAGTGGATGAATCAGGCTGTTAAGTATCTAAATAAGACGATTTTCAAAAACATGTGTTTTACTCCAGCAATTTTTTTTTATTTATGAAAACTATATATCAAAATAATTTACAAACAATTAAAAAAAATACTCTTTTGCATAAGCTTTTTCTATTTTTGTATGTATATTAATTTTTTTTTATAATATTTATTATAATTTTATAATGTGCTTCAAGTGTTCTTGATTCAAATTTTTAAAGAAGTTGTATCAAACGAGTTTATAAAGATGTTTTAAAATAAAAATACTAGTTTTACTGAAAATATGGTTTTCTATTAGAAAATATTCTGTCACATTTTCAGTACCATCTTTGTAATAATGGAATAAACTTTTAACCTAATTTTTTTTTCTATAATTTTTTGCAGATAAATTATTTATTAAATGTATTTTTGTTGAAAAGTATTTCAACTCCAAAATTGGATCCAAGATTTAGTACTAAATTTACATAGAGTCTTGTCATGTAAATATAATTTTCATTACATATAACTTCATTACAGCCTAGAGTTTGTGGGATCAAGTATAAATCAATTACCCAGATTTTAGAATTTAATTTTTCTTCCTATAAAAATAATCTTTTTGTTGACAAGAAATGTTCAGATAATAATTTTGACATTAAAACTAACACATAAGTTATTAAAGAATATAGAGGTAACTTATTTGTTATACGAACGAAATCAGTCTAAGGTTGTAATAAGTTGAGAAATTAATTCTTTACGATGTTTTATTTCAGTCAGATTTCAAGTGATTTCTACATTGATGCTTCAATAGAAACTTAGTGGTCGTGCTGACAAATAAACATTAAAAGAAATTCAAGTCAGAAGCCATGTGAGTTTTTTGTTCTTAACCTGTTTATAACAATAATAAACTAAATAATCTTTGTTTACATACTCATCAAATATATATTTTTAGATTATCAAATACTAAAAAGCAAATCACTTTGTATATTAATAACTAATATCAGTTGTTTAATCTATTTTCAAGATAAATAATATAATGTTTCGAAATCATATTAAGATTGAAATATTTTTTATGTTTGATAGCGCACTATAGTGGAAATGAAAACTTCAAATAGAATTACAATTTTTAACAAAGGTTCATCAAATTTTTTGATAATTCTTACAGCTGATCTCTAGCAATAATTTTATGTATACTGTAAAGTATATTTACAGTTTTAGAAAATTAGAAGTTATTTATTTATCTTATTGCATGTACAAAAACTGTTTTCACTTTTTGGTGACATTTTTGAATTCAATTCTACAAAATCAAAGTTTCTTCTAAATAAGTAACTTTTCTATTATGACTAGCTTTGATAGTAAACAAAAACTACTAAATATTCAATTTTGGGTCAAAACTTTTCCTTTTCATTCTTTGCGCCATCTAGCAGTTATCGTGTTTTGGTTACAACAACAAATATTCTGAAACTGAATTAGTATTTCATTGAACCACTTTAATGAATTGTACAATTTGCAGATTGGTGCATGTTTCTTGCTACAAAGCAAATTAATATTTTCTTCTTTTTTTTCATTGTTCAAAAAGAATTGATTAAATTTTTTTTTCGTAAATATTTTTTTTACAGAGTTAAATCGTTAAAAATTAAACTTCAAATTATCCCATCATTACAAATGCAACATAAAACATTATTTAAAAAATAGTTTCCACAGTGAACAGAATTTCTAATGATAAGCTTGTCGCTGTTATCAGTTAGGGGGTAATGATGTCTTTTATAGTCTTTCTAAACTTAAATTAAGTATGCTTAAAAAAATTTGACAACTTATTTTAAAAGTTCAGTTGTTTTTTTAATTGAAAAGTAAGAAAGCTTATTATCTGTATATTTTAAGTGGAGTTAATTTTAGTAGTCTCATAAGCAGTTTCAATTAGAATTTTTTCCATATAAAATAAGTAAAAGCAAAAAAATAATTTGTATAGATCACTATAGAATTTAAAAAATTATCTTTATATTTTGGTAGTTAGTAAGCCTTTTCTATATTAGTTTTTTAAATTAAATTTTATAAATAAAAAAGGCAAATAAATACAGCTGCTCAACAAATTATTAATTCGTTTATAAATTAGTCAACCACTACTTAGCAGTTTCAATTAGAATTTTTTCCATATTGAATAAGTAAAAGCAAAAAAATAATTTGTTTAGATTACTATAGAATTTAAAAAAATTATCTTTATATTTTGGTAGTTAGTAAGCCTTTTCTATATTAGTTTTTTAAATTAAATTTTATAAATAAAAAAGGCAAATAAATACAGCTGCTCAACAAATTATTAATTCGTTTATAAATTAGTCAACCACTACTTAGCAGTTTCAAAATTAAATTGATTGTCCGTCTATGCTAAATAAACGTTTCTGGAAGGAAAAAATCGGAATATGTAAAAATAGTTAAAATCTGTTGTTTGTGGTGCTAAAAATCTAAACAAATTAAAGCTGTTTTTTTATTAAGTAAAATGTAATTAGTGTATAAAACAACTTCATGTAATCGCCAAAGGTTGTTAACTTTTTTGTTGCTTTTGATAAAGCAGATTGTCTTAAATTAATTAAAAACTTTTAAAGAGTTATATCATTTACAGATATTAGTTTTATGAAATTTTATAAATTTATTTAAATAGTAGGAAACCTAGTTTGTTTTTTTATAAATTAAAAATGAAAAAACATGAAATCTTAGTTTATTATGGACACTATAATTTATATAAAGTTTTATGTGGCATTTGAAATAATTTGTTACATTGAAACTCTTTTGTTGAACTGTTTAACTCAGTTTAAAAAATATTTACAAAACTAATGTAATCAATTTTCTTTTTAAAGATACAATAAAAAAAAACAGTTATCTTGATTCGCTTCAAAAAACCTGCAGCAACATCCAAAAAATGGAATTTATTAAGATTATTCATTAAAAAATTGTTTTAGATTCAGATTTATGTTATTTTAATCAAGATATTTTAACTGCTAGAGAGTGTATAAAATAAAATATATTTAAATGTATTATTTAATATCTTCTGTAAACTGAAAGTGATACCAAACAAATAAAAAAATAAAATAAAATAACTGTTTTTGATAGAAGCTCAGTTTATTGATACTGAAATTTAAATTTAACTAATAACATCTTTATAACAATATTATCAACAATAAATTTATTGATTGAATAAAGCCATCGAAAAAAGAAGCCCTTTAAATGACATTATTATGATTTATAAAATTTACAGGACTTTAGAAATCAAGTTAAAGGAAATCTTTTTATTTTTATTTTTAATATATTTCATGTTTTTATTATTTTACAGTAATTTCTTAAGCATATAACAAGCAGTTAGTTTAAACCATGAAAAGTAAAAAAATAAACAAATTAAACTTTTTTTCATTAAACGTTTATGTCATTAAGCTAACACATAACTATCACTTACAGCAATCCTATTATTTATCTGCATCTAATGAGCTTCCTTAGAATGAAAGTTGTTTTTAAAGAAGTAGTTTTAGTATTAAAATTAGTATATAAAATTTAAAATGAATTTTAATGTTTGTTTTCATTTACCAAATCCAAATTTGGTAATTTTCTGATTTTATTTTATACACTCTCTAGCTGTTAAAATATCTTGATTAGAATAACATAAATCTGAATCTAAAACAATTTTTTAATTAATAATCTTAATAAATTCAATATTTTTGATATTGCTGTATGTTTTTTGAAGCGAATCAAGATAACTGTTTTTTTAGTGTATTTTTTAAAAGGAAAATTGATTACATTAGTTTTGTAAATATTTTTTAAACTGAGTTAAACAGTTCAACAAAAGAGTTTCAATGTAACAAATTATTTCAAATGCCACATAAAACTTTATATAAATTATAGTGTTCATAATAAACTAAGATTTCATGATTTTTCAATTTTTATTTTATAAGAAAACAAACTAGATTTCCTACTATTTAAATAAATTTATAAAATTTTATAAAACTAATATCTGTAAATGATATATCTCTTTAAAAGTTTGTAATTAATTTAAGACAATCTGCTTTATCAAAAGCAACAAAAAAGTTAACAACCTTTGGCGATTACATGAAGTTGTTTTATACACTAATTACATTTTACTTAATAAAAAAACAGCTTTGATTCGTTTAGATTTCTAGCACCACAAACAACAGACTTTAACTATTTTTATATATTCCGATTTTTCCCTTCCAGAAACGTTTATTTAGTATAGACGGACGGTCAATTTATTTTAGAAACCGCTAAGTAGTGGTTAATTAATTTAAAAACGAATTGATAATTTGTTGAATACTTGTATTTAATTGCATTTTTATTTAGAATATTTAATTTAAAAGAATAATATAGAAAAAGCTAACTAACTACCAAAATTTAAAGCTAATTTTTGTAAACTCTGTAGTGATCTAAACAAATAATTTTTTTGCTTTTACTTATTTTATAATTAACTAATTATTATTTAATAATTTTGTAGACCGATTTCATTGTACTTTCTTAAAAAATGTTAAACTCGTTTAGATTTCTAGCACCATAAACAACAGACTTTAAACATTTTTAAATTTTCCGATATTAATCTTTTAGTAATATCCTGTTAACAAGTACCTTCACAATTTAAATAATTTAGAAACGAATGACCAATTTCAAAACAAATATAATTAGTAAAAAAAAATACTCATTAAAAATGCGAAACCGTATTTTTAGTTTTTGAATAGCCAAAAATACTCAATTAAGAAAATAAGGAATAATAAACCCAAAAATATCTAAAGGAAATTACAAAGAAAACTACTAATAAAAAACAGATTTTAACAATTTTAAGCAATTTATATAAAACGTTCAATCTTGATATTCTTATGAAAAATAATCTTCGTTTGTGGTAACGATAGATATTGTGTAGAAAAACTGTTGTTCATAAAAAAATGTTGACTAAAACGAATAAATCAATGATTAAAAAGTAAAAGAAAATGTAACTAAAAAACATTTGATAATTAGATGCAAAAGTGCATCTTCCAAAATAAAACAATAATACCTTTCTATTTATACCGTAACATTTCGGTTATATATTATCTTCAATCAATCTTACGTTTGTGTATCGGTAAATTTTTGATGGCTTCATTCAATCAACAATGTTATTGAAAATATCATTTTTAACTGAACTTCTATCTTAACGGTTATTTTATTTCTTTATTCTTCTCAATAAATTATTTTTTTGTTTTTATTTATTGTTTTATAATATTAAGTTTTAATTAAAACTGAAAGTTAAACAATTTTATAGTGTAAATAGTATTTCATAAAATAGAAACTAATGGTACATTGGTCAGTGTGATTCTTTAAAAAACTTTATTCTTTTAACTTTTTAGCTGCCAAGTAGCAGTTGAATGATTTAAAAACAAAATAGTTATCATTATATTATTATAAATTATTATTATTATTATAAATTATTTAAATATATAAATGATTTGTTGAACAATTGTTGATAATCGAATCAAAATTTTCATTTGTAAAATCTTATTTAAAAATAATATACAAACAGTTTACTAATGACTAGAGAACAGTTTTAATAGCGTCAAATTGTTTGAACTAATCCTAAAATGAAAATAAAGAACTGAAATTAGTTAGAAATTTAACTCACAGAGAGTTTAACAAAACTAATTGAGCCTAATTGTTGAGCCTAACCATCAATTTGGTAATCAACTGCATATTGACATCAGCAATTATTAGCAGTCTACAAATGGTAACCTCAACAAAACCCTCGAATAAAAATTAAAAAAAGTTGCTAAATACAATTAAAAATTTTAAAAAAGTTTTTATTGCTAATTTTAGTATTTTTTAAAAATAAACCTCTTTTGCGCCAAGTAGCGTAAAATAAAAATTTTGAATAACTATTTTTCTAAATTCATTTCTGCTAGAATATAGAGAATAGAAAGTTTTATAATTATCCAGACTGAAAAATATGTTTAAAATGTCTGTTTTAAAATTACTAATTTTGCTACAACATTTTGTTTCATAAAAATTTGTAAACATTCGTTCATTTTATTAGTTACATGTTTTTACGTCAAAAAGCGAATGTTAAACATAAATTACTTTTATGTTGCTAATTGTAGCTAATTGAAACTCAAGGGAGTCTTAGTATTTATTAATCGATTTTCGTTAAAAGTAATTCAAATCCAAACAAATAATAACAGGTTGTTTACACTACAATAATTACTACAATTTATTATTAATTGGTTACAATTTAGAGTTAGTGGGATCAATTTTAAACTAATAAATTTTGGTAAATTTTATATTGTTACAATTTTATACTAATTTTGTTTGTACCAATAATAAAGTTACAATAAAAATTGTTTTTCAGCTTTAAGTTAAAATTTCTGTGTAAACATTATTTGTCAACAAATAGTTTTTTATTAAAATTAGAAAAAATATCGTATTTTAGCTTGATCCCACAAACTCTAGATTGGAACAACGTTTATAAGTAATGAAAAGTATATTTTTCAAACGTTTCTTCGTGAAAGAAAATTGTTCCCATAATTTTGAGTTGAAATACTTTTCAACGAAACTTCATTCAGTGAATTAGTAGAAAATTTTAAGTTCTTATTTTCTGAAAAATTGACAAGACACTTGATTAGTTTAAAGTTATTTCCTTTTAATATCGTTTAATCAAAATCATTATATTTCTTTAATAAGCTTCATTTATCAAAAAGTTTAATATCTTCAGTATTCATTCTTTACAATAAGATTTGACTTATAAGATGGTATCGTGAGATAACACATATATTGATATAAAAACATCTTCTGATCAAAAGATTAAGGAAATTAAAAGTCAATAAGGAACTAATTTTATATTTTTGAATTAATTAGAAGAATATTTTGATTATTTTTAACCGACACGCAGTAGTTTTGAAGTAGTTAACAGATTTTTGATCTATTTATTATTATAAAGAGATTTAAGAGTTGTTGAAATTATGACTCGCATTTTCAATTTTTCATTTTTGATTCAAAAAAAAGATTTATGATGAAATAGTCTTTAAAACTTCAAATTAAGATTATAGTTGTTTCTTACTGATCATGAAGAATTTAAAACATATTGTTTGTATAAAAATTGTTTAGATAGCATAAAATACTCAATGAAGAAACTAAGGAATTTAATATATGATGAATCTTAAAATATTTAAAAGAAATTAAAAAGAAAATTACTAACAGCAAACAGAATTTAGAAACTTTCGAGCAATTTAGAGAAAACGCTCAATCCTGATATTCTTATGAAAAACAAAACTACTTTGTTACATCGACAGATTTTGGGCATAAAAAAACGGTTGTTTGTTAAAAAATGTTGACTTAAATGCATAACAAAAGATTAAAAGAAAATTTAAGTTATACTTTTTTACAAGGAATTTGTAAACATCAAACAATCTCAAAAAACGCTAAATCCTATTTTTATCTTGGAAAAAACTTACTTGATAAACCAGTTGCAAAAGTGCATCTTCCAAATTAGTGTTTTAAAGTCAAATTACGAGATAAAACGATTTCATTTCTCCGTTAGATTTATGGTTATTTATTATTTTCATTCAATCTTATGTTTGTGGTGTCGGTAAATTTTTCGATGGCTTTAATCAATCGATAAAGTTATTGTTGATATTATTTTTATAAAGATACTATTAGTTCAAATTAAATTTAAATATCATTAAACTTAGCATCTATCAAAAACAGTTATTTTATTTCTAGGTTTAACTCAATAATTAAGTATTTTATAAATTAAAAATTAATAGTACGTTGGTTACTGTGACTATTTAAAATCTTTATTGTTTTAGATAAAGTAAACAAATCAGGAAAAAAAGATAAACATACAAAAAACAAGTCGACTGTTTCCTTTTCCGTTACTTGGCGCTAGACGATTTGTTTTCAAAAAAATCACTTACAAAAATACATCATTTAATATAATTATAATATTTTTTGGGTATTACTTTAATTGTAAAGGAAATATTATATAACATATTTAGTCATTTTTGTTTTTTTAGGAATCTGGAAAAGGTTAGTAAGTTATATAGTTTCCATTCATAAAAGTTAATTTTACCTTTTGTAAATTAATATATCAACGGCAAAAAATTACAATTTTTAAAACTTTAGAAACAAAATAAAATTATTTGATATTTCATCTTATGATAGAAAATTTGTAAACTTTTTGATATTTGTCAAATGCAATAAACTATGGACAAAAGAGGAATTGCCGAGCTGATATAAATGATTTCGAATAAATAATAACAAAAAGCAAAATACTAGTTTTTTTGAATGAAAAGTTTTCAATTAGTAAAAAATCTGTCATAATACCAACAACATGTTTACAAACATATTTTGTGATGAATAATAACTCAAGTTATTAAACTTATTTATTATTTATAGTTTCATTGTAAAGTACTTTAAGTCCAAATTCGAAAACTTTGCAATCCTTTACGAAAAATTGAGTTTATTCTACTTTTCATTTCTTATAAACGTTGTTGCAATCTGAAGTGTATGGGATCAAGTTCAAATGAAATTAATTTTATAATTTTATTGATAAGCATTTTGTTGACAAATATTGTTTTTTATTTTCTAAAACAATACAGTTTTTAAATAACCACATTGACCAATGTACTATTTAATTTAAATTTTTTAATACTATATACACTATACAACATTCAGTTTAAATAAAAATTTAATATTATATAACGATAATTACAAATAACAAAATTATTCATTGAGAGGAATACAGAAATAAAATATCCGTTAAGAAGAAGTTAAGCTAAAAATGATATTATCAATAACATTATCGACTGAATAAAGCAATCGAAAAATTTACTGATACCACAAATATAAGATTGAATGAAGATAATATAATACTGTAAAGCTCACGGGGAAGTTGAGACGTTTATTCACTTGTTCTCCGTCTACCAATTTATTTGGAAGATGCACGTTTGCATCTGATTATCAAATATTGTAATTTTCTTTTAATTATATTTTTGATTGCTTGATATTTACATCTTCCTTGTAGAAGTGTAATATAATTTTCAAATATTTTTAGTTTTTCAGATATGAAATAAAAATGGTTCATAATTTATTTTGTAAGGTGCGCACAACAACAAATATTTAATCCTTCAATAGTCTTCTGTTAAAATATTTTACAGATTATTATAATTTGTAGAATGGTTCATGTTTACTTTTTCAGGTTACTTTTCACCAAAAACTTGAAATACTTTTATCTAAATTCTTCAAAGCATTAGAATAAGGACTATAGAACGCTAAATGATTCCTTGTAAGATCAGCAATTAAAAATGATAATCTAATTTAAAGTTTTAGTTTTTTTCCTCAAAGTTCTTATTTCGAAATAAAAATAATTTTCATTAAATTATGAACTATAAGATAACTGTCAATATTAATAATTTAAAAGAAATTGATAGTTGATATTAGTACAAAATTTACTATTTTTAAATTAGTTGGTTAAAATTAAATAATTAAAACGTTTACAATTTTATAAACGGATAATACTTTTTGATATTTCATCTAATGAACAAAAATTTTCAAATTTCTTGATATTTGTCGATTGATTTGAACTTTTCAAATAATTAAAAAGAGATTTGTCGAACTGATACTGATTGATTTCCGTTAAATAATATAAAACAAAAAATATATATATTTTGCTGAATAATTTTATTTTTTAATCTAAAGAAGTAGAAATACTAATTTTGTTGAAAAAAAAGTTTTGTATTTCTAAACATTCTAGCACGTTGTCAGTAACCATGTTTACAAGAGCTTTGAAATATTTTTGTTCTTTGTTGTAGAGCTCAAGTTATTCTACTTAATTATAATTTCATTGAAAAGTAATTCAACTCCAAATACCAAAATTTTATTAACACGTTTATAGTGTCTAGTTTTAGTGTAATTTTCATTATTTATAAATTTTCTGAAATCTAGTGTTTGTGGGATCAAGTTCAAACGATTAAATTTTTCTAGTTTCAATAATAAACTTCTTGTTGACAGATAATGCTGAAATATAAAAAATCGATTTTTAAGTTGATAAGAAAAATTATAAAAATATAAACATAAACAAAAAAAGAAAATAATAAACAAAATTATTTCAAAGATAATAAAAAAAAAATAATAATAATAATAAGAAGTTGATAAATTTTTAAAGATTAATTTTAATAATATATATTTTAAAATCTCAAAGATCCAAGTATTTTTAGGAAATCTGAAAATTTTTGTCTTTTTGTAATACAAAAAACTTGATATAAATTATATATAAAAGTACATCTTTCATATTATGGACCAGAAATTGGTGAAATATTTTCCAGGTCATAACTATCTATGGTTATAAAAAAGCAATAAATTACCTAAAGTCGCAATTTCTTCAAATATTAACTATGCTTCACTTTATTGTTATTGTTGTTGAAAATACTATTTTTCTAATGTTATTATTGGTTCAATTTACTTCACAGTATAAGTTAATTGGAAATTCTGGTTTTTTCATTTCAACAAAAATTGAAATTTTTCAATGGAATTAAAAAAGAAGTAATATAAAAAACTATTACATTGTAATTTTAAAAACCACAATTTATATTTGTATTTATATTTTTATGTTTAATTTAAATGTTTATTACGATGGAATAAGTTTCTCTCAAATTATCAAAACTTCTCAATAACATAAAATCTAAAATTTATAAATAATATTTTTGCTTGATTTTGTTATTTGATTTAAATCAACTGAATATTTATTTAATTAATCTATATTACATCTGTAAAAACTGAAATATATTTTTTTTTATAAACTTTATATTTACCAGATTATACTAGGGATTTCTTTGATAAGATGTTTAAAAGTCTTTTTTGTTATAAAAAGCAAATAATTTAATTTTTTGGTGATGACTTGTTATAACTATTTGCAATTATGAATGTCATATACAGATTCAAACAGACAATAGTTTATCATTAAACATTTTTGGTGTGAAAAATTTGCAATTTAATAATATATATTCAACGATAAATTTTCTTGTCAATCAAAAGCACACTTTCATCAAGGTTCGAAAGTTTTCATCAAAATAAGAAAAGTTAATTTTTAATTTTCTATTATTTTTTAAAACATTAGTTGCTAATTATTGATGAATTTAAAAAGAAATTTATTCTTCATTTCAAGTTTAAAATTAAATTTAAAAATTAATCGTCAATTAATTCTTAATAAAATATTTGAAGTTTAAAGCCTTGATATAATTTCTTCATCATCAGCAAAATATTCATATATTTATCATCCGCCAAACTACCTAATTTTCAATCAATTTATATCAAATTATTTTCTAATAAAAGAATATTTTTTAAATCTCTAAAAAGCTTTTAACTGCACTAAACTAGTTAGAGGACTAAAATATAATTATCCAACTAATATTAAATGGTTTCGATTAAAAAATATCAAAAAAATTTATAAAATACGAATTTTGTTGCTTAATTTCTTATAAACTGAATTAAAAGTAAAAATGTTTTTGAAAGAAAAGTGTTTATTTGTAAACATTCTGTCATATTATCAGAAACATATTTACAATAATTAAATGAACTTTTGACGAATTAAAAAATTTTATTTTATTATATTTACTTCACTATTTATTTGTATCTCATCATTTGCATATATAGGAAATTCAAGCAATTCTTGTTATTTAAAAATTGAAATTTGTTGAAAATTCATTCAACTTCAAATTTGTTATTCAACAGATGGAACCAGCTTTCAAAATCGAATTTCGTTGTTCAAAGTTTCATAGTTTATAATTTTGTTGCAGTTTAGCGTTTGTGGGACCAAATTTAAATAAATCAATTTATGTATTTTTAATAACAAATCTTTTGTTGAAAATTTATGTCAGTAGTCATCATTTGGAATGTTTAAGTCTTATTTTATTCAATCTTCTTTTAGTTTTTTTTTGGTTAGTACTTTGTAATTCTCTATTTATTCCAGGAAATTTATTTTTTTGAGCAAATGAAAAAGAACCACTAAGTAATTAAACTACGATTATTACCTTGATTTCATTCAACCATCAGAAATAAAGTACTTTGCAGATTTATTTGATTTAATATTAATTAGATTAAATTTTTATGTGTGGAATTTTAAAAGTAAATCGTTTGAATTTAAGTAATGTTTTAAATTTTCATAGAAAAAAGACAAAATAGTAGATAAGTAGTTTATACATTTTGAAAATATTTTAAAACATAAACAATTATGCATTCTTAACTAAAATGAACTTTATAAGAAGCACAAGTCAAATTACTTTGAATTTCCAATCAAATTAAACAAAAAGTATTGAGTCTCTTTGTTTCTTAAAAATCATTAATAATTATGAAAAACTGCTATATGCTCCAAAATTATTTTATTAAATTACTGAAAACTTTAATCAACATTTAAGAGAAAATTTAAATTTAATTTTGAATTTGTAGAAGAAATTTGTAAACATCAAGCAATCTCGCCAAAACGAAGAAACTTGTTATTTTTACTATAATATAAACCTTTTTTAATTAGATGCAAAGGTGCATCTTCTAAAATTTATAGTTTATATACTTATCAGATCTTACGGATCCTGTTTATTCGAAATCTATACGGTTATATATTAACTATATACAATCTTACGTTTGTGGTATCGTTAAATTTTTCATGCGCCTTAATCGACTAATAAGGTTATTGAAAATATTATTGTTATAATAATATTATCGGTTCAACTGTATATCAAGTAACAGTAAAATAATTACTTTGGTTTTCTTAGTTCTGAAAATAAATTTAAAAAATTACATCTGATTACTTAATAAAATAATAATGTTGATTATACTGAATCATGGTTATAAAGCAATAGGTTTATAGTCAACACAATATCAACATTGATGGTTAAAAGTAAATATGCTAATAAGCAATAAAAGTAATAAATATTATGTTTTATTTATTTTTTGTTGACATAGAGCTCAATATAAAAACTAGGAAAGTTATTTCGTTAGAACTTGATCTTTTATGCTCTAGACAATAACAAATCGTTAGAAAATAATTGAAGGGTTAACTTTAGAGGTGAAATAATTTCCAACGAAAATTCAATTAGCAACCTGAGTTTCAGTTCTCTATAGATAGAAACATAAAAGTAATTTAAATTGAAATTTCATTATATTGGTGTAATAAGTAGAAAAATTACTTTTTAAAACTATTGTAAATAAACTGTTTATAAATGTTTACAAATATATTGAGTTTTCTTATATTATTTGTAAAACATAAACAAAATAAAATGAACCAAAATAAGTTGTTTGAAAAAACAGAAGTTTAAAATTCGAGCTAAAAATTAAAAGAACTGTAAAAATTTTATATTTCTTACTATTATAAATAATTGTTTAATAAATAGATACAAGAGGGCATCTTGCAAAGTACTTAGTGATAATAGGTTTTTATACAATTCTATTAATAGGAGAAATATACTTATTATAAATATACATTAAAGCTTACTGCAAATTCAAACTTTTAAAAATAATTATAAAAATCTAATAAAAGTGAAGAAAACAAAAAATAAATTTCATTAATAGTTTAATAGAATACATTACAAGTTGTAAGCGTTTACTTCAATCTTGGGAAAATAAATAAAAATTAAAAACTTTTTCTTGCGTAATCATTTAGCAAGAAAATAATTTATTTAATATTTGCAAATTATTTCATAATATTGAAATCGTATAAATATTATCAAACAAGAGAAAAATGTTGTTTTAAAAAAATAAAATAACTTTTTAAAAATTGAAAACATTTTAAAGAGTGCTTAAAAAGATTTCAAAAATATTCAAAAAGTTTTTTGAAAATCTCAAGTTTTTTTTTTTTGTTGTAAAAAACAACAATTTGGTTTAATAGTTGTATAAACGCATCTTTAGAATTGTGAATCTGTAATTGGTGAAATATGTACTAGATCATGTTTATATATGGCTTGTATATATTAATTTACGAACAATTAATTTAAATACTTTGTGGCAAAGTCTTTTTCTGCTCTGTTATATAAACAAGTTTCTTCAAAATATTTGTGCTTTACTAAAAGATTCAACATTTTAGTGGTTGTATCAAACAAATCGTTTATTGAAGATTTTAAAACCATTTAAAATTTTTAAAATATATGAAAACGTTATTACAAAAAAGTTACTTTTTTAGACTAATGTAAATAAACTGTTTATAAATGTTTATAAATATTTTGACTTTTCTTATATTATTTGTAAAAAGTAAACAAAATAAAATGAACTAAAAAAATTGTTTGAAAAAACAGAAGTTTAAAATTCAAGCTAATAATTAAAATAACTGTAGAAATTTTATATTTCTTACTATTATAAATAATTGTTTAATAAATAGATGTAAGAGTGCATCTTGCAAAATACGTAGTGATAATAGTTTTTTAAACAATTCAATTAATAAATGAAATATATTAATTTATTTATGCTTGTATATATAAAGTGTCTAGATATATATATATAATTTCAGTAAAAAATTGAAATTCTAGTTATTCAAATTATTTACTTATTGAATTTTCGTTTAAAAGTATTTGGACTCCAAGTTAAATTTTAAGTAGCCACTGATTATTATTAAAATAAACAACGTGAATTTTTGATTATTTATTACTTTGTCGCAATCTAGAGTTCAGTTGGTATCAACTTCAGACGAATTCTTTCTTAATTTTGTTATAAGATTTTCAAAAACGTTTCACAATAAATTAATTTCTTTATTCTTTCATAAAATTATGGCATTAATACATAAAAACATTAATTTTTACTTTTGCTTTTATCGTTTGCGTTCTCTAGCAAAAAGAATATCTTGGCTTAGAACAATACCTAGAACATTAATAGTCTCTGGATAAATTACTTTTATGGTTTGTATGATTTGTAAGTTATTTTGAAGATGAAACGAAAATCATTTCTGAGTTTTATAGTAATCTCATTTTTAAAAACAAATAGTCACATGGCTTTTGACTTAATTTTTGATCGTCTGTACGATTGATCATTTTTAATTTTAATCATCGAAGTAGAATAAATTTAAATCTGAATTAAAAAATTTAATCAAAAAAATTAAACTAATTTTATTTGTAAAATAGTAAACTTATAAAAAATTTCTTATCAACTTTAAAATCAAATTTTCAATTTGAACAAAATTTGTCAACCAATTGCTTATCAAGAAAATTATAACATTAATTTCATTTGAACTTGATCCCATACACTTCAGATTGCAAAAACGTTTATAAGAAATGAAAAGTAAAATAAAGCTCAATCTTTAGTAAAGGATTGCAAAGTTTTCAAATTTGGAGCTAAAGTACTTTACAACGAAACTTTAAATAATAAATAAGTTTAATAACTTGAATTATTATTCATCACAAAATATGTTTGTAAACATGTTATTGGTAATATGACAGATTATTTACTAATTGATAATCTTTCTTTCAGCAAAATTAGTAATATGCTTTTTATTATCATTTGATCGAAATCATTAAATATCAGCTCGGCAATTCTGTTTTCTATCATGAGATGAAATATCAAACAAAATTGGTTTCCTTTTACAGTCTTAAAAATTCATATTTTATACAGTTTAGAATATATTGAATTTTCATTGTTTGATTAATTACAAAAATGCAAAAATTATAATTTTTTGTTCAGACTGCTTGCGCCATCTAACGGATAGATTAAGTTTGCTACAATAATAAATATCTAAAACTTAAATAATCACTTTAATCAATTGCTTTAAACTATCTTGAGGATTCAAATTAGACCTGTTTTTTAGTAAATAGTCTTCAAAATGTAAGTTAAGCACCAGAAGGTTTCATAATCTGAAATTAAAAAGAAGTATTTGAGTGAAAATTTTACAAAGAAGTTGTTTACAGTAGATGTAAAAGATATTTCGCTAGGCGAAAAATTAGGATAAAGCAAATATAAAAAACTTACTTTTAAGACTGGTGTAAATTTAATTACGTAATTTTTCATTTTAACTTTTTTTATAATTTATAAATTCTATATAAAAATGGATATTTAAAAAATTAGTCATTTGTGTCAAATGCATAATAGTATAATAGTAATGTCTCATAAAAGATTATCTAAGCTTGTATTTAGATATTACCAGATACAAAAAAATACAAATTTTGCTGTTTAATGTTAAAAAATCGAAATAACTATTCTGCATGGTTTTCTTTTTTTTCAATTCTAAAAGTTAAATAAAAATATTAATTTTGCTAAAAATATATACGTATCTTCTCAGCAATTAACCGTTTAGAATAAACTTTGAAAAAATTTAATCAAAATTGTTTATTGTTGATTTAGATGTATATTGAAATAAATATTTTTCTATAAATTTGAGTTTTTGTATCTTATATTTGATTCAAAAAATTTTGGTTAAAAATATTATTCGATATCAGTGGTTAGGGAATTTGATCACTTTAAAATCTTTTTCTAGTTACTATTTAATTAATGATAAGAGAGTCATAATCAGATAAATTTTTTTGTTGTTGCAAATAATTTTAATAGTTTGTGTTGATTACTTAAAATAGATTTGTAATTCATTTTACTTCGTATATTCATTAGTATACTTCATATTACATTAAGTTTAACTTTTTGCAAATTATATTTCTAACTTTAGAAATTTAGAATTTTTACAATCAAGAAACGAACAAATATTTTTGATTTTTTATCTGATGAAAGAATAATTGTAACTTTCTTGATATTAGTCAGCTGCGTTTAGCTTTACAGAGGATTAAAAATAGAATTGTCGAAATGATATTTAATGATTTAATGATATAAAAAATATGGATATTTGTTAATGTTTTTTGTTTTCTTATTCTGAATTCTAAATAGCAATACAAAAAACTTAATTTCTAGGAAACTTAAAATATTTAAATATAATCAAGATTTTCTACTTTTGATTTCTCATAAGTTTAGTGCAATCTAGTGTTTGTAGGATTAAATTTAAAAGATTTATTTTTTTGTTATTTTAAGTATAAACCTTTTGTTGAAAAATAATTCACTTATTATCAAGTTTCAAAAAAAGTTTCAATTTTTAACATTCTGTAACAATATTTACAATATGTTTATAACATCGAAATACATTTTTCACCTAAATTATTTTTATCTTATCTTATGTATAAGACGGAAGCTCAAGTTACTAAACTTATTTACTAATTGATTATATTCGTTGAAAAGTATTTCAACTCCAAAATGGTATATACAACAACAGTTGAGTACACGTTATAGTTTTTATATTTAAATATCCTTATTTATTTCTTTATCGTAATCTAGAGTTTGTGGCATCAGCTGAAAACAAAAAATTATTCAAGTTTTAATTATAACTTATTGCTGACAAAAACAAATTTAATGTAAAATTTTAAAAGTCATAAGAAACTTATCTTTTATTTGTATAGTTAGACTTTATAATTTGCAGTTAAGCGATGTTCTACATTTTTCTAGAAAGTTTACAATAAAAATTTTAACTTTTTGATAACTTTGTAGGATATTGAAAAATAATTCAAATCTGTTCTGCATTAATTTATTCTTCAAATTTTAATATGTCATTTTGTAAATAAAACACTAATTAAATATAATAATCAGCTAAGCACTAGTAAAGTTTAATGTAAAAGTTTACATATTGATTAACTCAGCGAATTTTTTTAATGAATATTTTTTTATAGTGATTTTAAATGAAACAAAATTGAAAGTATATAAACATTCTAAAAATAAATAAAGCCTTGTAAGAACTTTGTTTCAAAATGGTTTTAGCCTCATAATTTATTTACAATATCAAATATAAACAATTTTTCACTTCAGGTTTTCTCTGTCATACTTTTCCAAAATTTAAAACGAAATTTTTTACTTTAGATATAAAACTACTAATATATTATCAAATCCTTCTTTTCCTAATTTTCAGATTATGTAAATATACAATTTGAGTTTTTATGTGAGGTAATAAAAATGGAAATTACATTGTGTATGTTTGAAGACTTAAAGAAAAAGTTATAAAAGTGATAGAAAACTAAAATTAAACTTTTATATAATTCTTATATTATGTTAGAATAATTTTATTTGCAAAATAATACTAAGGTTTCTTACAAAAGATTCTGAATCTTTTTGCATTTAAATATTTTAATTGAGAAAATACTTCATAACTGACGTCATAATTGTTGTACAAATTCATAACATCAAATATTTTAAAGGAAAGTTGGTAGTTTAAAAATGAATGTTATTATTAGAAATTTTATTTTCATACTTTTTACGAATTTAAATTTTTATTACTTTAAAAAATTGTTGATTTAATTTATACTTTAGTAAACAAATTTACAAAAGTATTAAATTAATATTTCAACTTTTGAAAGAAGATATTTTGGAATCGACTAAATGTCGATGACAACTTTTACTATTTTTTGAATATCTAAACATTAATGCATTTAAGTCTCAGAAACAACAGCTTTGATGTGTTTTCTGAAATGAATGATTTGTTTCTTACTTTGATCGAAGTTGCTTCTAAATAAATTACTTTTTTATTATGAATAGATTAGATAGTTAACAAAAATTCATTGTTATTAAATTCTTATACAAAAAATTAAATTTTTTTCTTTTTACTCTTTGCGCCACCTAGCGGTTATCGTGTTTTGTTTAAAATAACAAATATTTTAAACTTGATTAGCATTTTATTGAACCACTTTAATGAATTGTACAATTTGTAGATTGGTGCATGTTTTGTGCAGCAAAGCAATTTAATACTTTATTTTACTTTATCTTTTTTATTGTTAAGGATTAGTTGATTAAACTTTTTTCTGTAAATATTTTTCAACAGGGTTAAATCGTTAAAATCAAAATTTAAATTAACTACTTATTTCAAAAATTTAAAATTTTATATAAAACTTAGTTTCCATAATGAACAGAATTTTTTTGCTAGGTGCTATAGAATTTTTGTGAAATAATATAATTCTATTTGTAGATTACAACATTGCTTTAAATTTATTCTGATCAATAATTACAGAAACAAATTATATGGTTTTATAAACGTGTAATTAGTAATTTATTAATTATTAATATTAAATTTGCTGCTTACTTCTTTATTTTAACTAGAATTCTGAGTAGAAATACTTATTTTGCTCAAAGAAAAGTTTGTTTTCATAATTGTCAAACACAATAATATTAGAAGGTTTACAACAATACAGTTTTTGTATGTCCACTTCTGTGAAAAATAAAAACTCAAGATATTCAACTTACTTAATAAATGAAGTTTTGTTGATTAACAATTTAAATCCAAATTTATAATCAGCCAAAAACCTTAAATGCTGATTGAAATATTTTTTTTACTTTTCATTTCTTATCAGTTTATTGCAATCTAGAGTTTTCGAATCAAGTTTAGGAGAATATTTTCCTATAATTTTGTTGAAAAAACTTTTGTTGACAACAAATTTATTTTGAAAAATACATTTGAAAAATGTGTTTATATATTTAACAACTCAACAAGTTTTTTGTACTCCGAAGAAAAATTTTAAATATTAAAAACACTGTAAAAAAAATATTTAAAAATCTTTAGTATCAGAAGAAGCACTCTTAAAAATTTTCTCTATTTTTTAAAAAGCGAATTACTAACTCTCAAACAGTGTTTTTCTGATAATACTTTTACAAATTAAATCTTATTACTAAATTTCCAAAATTTTATTTGGTCTTTTCTTACTTATTAATTATGCAAGAAAACAATTGTAGAAATATGTTTATCTAGTTTCTAATTATGATTTTTTTGTCTTCTTCACTTCAATTTGTTAAAATATTTTTGCAAATTTTATATTACTGTAAGTTTTAATGGGTAAGATTTAAGTAAGATTTCTAAATTAAAAAAAATCAAATTCAGTAAAATCCAAAAACTACTACTGAATTACTTCTCATAAATAAAAAACCAGAATTTTCTGATAATCATTTTAAAGATAGTTAATTAGTTCTTGAACTCTTCTTAAATTCTTCAATATTTTGATAAAACTATGTTTTTTGTCACTAAAAGGTTAGTTTGTTTTCATATTTGTCTGCAAAACTTTAAACAGTTAAAATAATAAATCATTGGATTCTTGTTTTTAATAGAGGAAAAGTATTTTGACTTCAATGTTTTCAAAACATTTGAAAACTTTTGTTGAAGATCAATAATAGGAATATCTGAAAATACTATATCATGCTCTTGTTCTCTTCGAAGATTTCATTTCTTTTTGAGTGCACTCTCGAATAAAATAAAAAAAACAAAACGATGTTTAGTTATTAAAATAATTTCAAAGTATTATATTGTTGGCAATACTGGTAAACAAAGAAATTGTTAAAAATTACAAAAAAGAGATTTTTGCATACACAAAGTTGAAAAATACTACAAAAATAAGATTGTATACAGATAGTATATAACCGCGTAGTTCTGTGCTTACCAGTCTTTGATGGAATATTTAATTTAAAAGATTCATTTTCGTATCTGTTTATTTTTCAAAGGAAGAAAATTAGGATTTGCTTTTTTTCAGATTTCTTGTTGTTTACAAACTCCGTATAAAAATGAAATTTCTTACTAAAATGTCCTTTTACTTTTAGTCAATTTTTCCAAATATTCAACCGAAATTTTAGCAACAAAATATTTTTTTCTGCGTTGAAAATATTTTGTATTCTTGTCAAATAAATTGTAAAGTTTTCATAGTTCTATGTCAAATGATTTTAAACCTAAAACTAATTGAATAAAATTAAGTGAGACATTACTGATTTCAATACCATAATTTAAAATCTCTTTTAATTTTTAATCATTGTTTTTAAATATTCATCACAAATTTTTTTCATTCAAAATATGTTTTTATTGAAATTCTTGAAACGTTTTTTTGTCAGTTGAATTGTAAATTTTCAATAATTCTATGACTTTTTAAAAATGAACTTTGAATAAATGATTTCTTTTAATTAGAACTCCTAACTTTAGAAAGTAAAACTTTTATATCAGTTAAAAAACTTTTAAACAATCCTTTGAAAACTAATGTTAACTACTTCATAAATATTTGAAATTAAAATATATTTCCACAAAAAATAAATAAACCAGTAAAATTTGAATCTAAATTTTCTACAAATTATAGGAAAAAACATTTTCAAATCTAAATAGTTTTCAAAAACTAAAGGATTGCCGAGAAAACTTTAATTATAAATGGAAATTTTGAGGTTAAAATTGGAAAAAAAATTTCAAAGATTCTATTTCCTGTAATTTCTTCAACAAATTGATACAAAATTAAAAAAAAAATATTCTCTAAAAACTTTTCAGCTGCTTTAAACTAACTAGAGGATTAAAAATAAATTTATCGAGCTGATATTTATTGATTTCGATTAATTTATTTCAGAAGGAAATACCAATTTTGCTACATAATTTTAATTTGTTTAATTGAATTCTATGTAAAAGTACTAATTTTGATGTTAGAAATTTTATCTATTATCTACGGTATCTGTAACATATCTAAATTAATAAAATAAATTTTTAGACGTAAAGTATGTTTACAGAATAGTTTTTAGAGAATTGAATATCGAGTTATTCAAGTTATTTTAAAATCAAGATTTCGTTGAAAAGCATTTCAACTACAAAATTCATTTATAAACTATCTTATTATTAATAAACAAAATCTAGAGGTACTGTTCCTTATTTATAAAATTTGCTGCAATCTAGAGTTTGTGGGATCATGCTAAAATACGACAATTTTTCTAATTATAGTAATAAACTATTTGTTGACAAATAATTCTCAAATAAACAGAAAATCTTAAACAGAAAGTTTGACTTAAAGGTGAAAAACAATTTTTATTATAAATTAATTATTGGTAAGGACAAAATTAGTATAACATTGTAATTAGTTCAAAAAAAAAATTCTTACGGAGTTTTGTTTATGTCAGTTTTACATTTATTTTTACTTTGATAATTAAATTGGAAATTGATTAGTCGTTTAATAAAACTATAGTCGACATAACTTTAAAATTAAATATTTAAACTAAATAAACTAATAGATAATACAATATAATAAATATTATCTTTCACTTATTATTTTTCTCTACGTAAAGTTTAACATATACAATTACGAAAATTTATTGGTTTAAACTTGTTCCCACAAACTCTATATTGCAACAAGGTAATAATAAATTAAAAATTTATTAAATTATACATATTTTAATAAATAAACAAATATTTGATATACATAGTTTTATTTTAAACTTGACAAAGAGAGCATTATTTATAAACAAAAATTACCATTAAAATTTTAATTTGATCCCACAAACTCTAGATTACCACAACGTTATAAATAGTCAAAAGTAAATAAATAATTTCGACTACTACTTCTAGTATACTAGTCAAACTGTAAGCCTAGTTTAGAATTTTGGAGTTGGAATAATTTTTCAACGAATCTTTTATTTAAAAAAAAGTTGAGTAACTGAGTTATAAGTTACTTGATTTACTTATATTTAATTATATAATATTGTAATTTTCTTTTAATTATTTTTTTGATTGCTTGATGTTTACATCTTCTTTGTAGAAGTGTAATTTAAATATTCAAATATTTTTAGTTTTTCAGATATGAAATAAAAATGGTTCATATTTTTTTTTGTAAGGTGCGCACAACAACAACTATTTAATCCTTCAATAGTCTTCTGTTAAAATATTTTACAGATTATTATAATTTGTAGAATGGTTCATGTTTACTTTTTCAGGTTACTTTTCACCAAAAATTTGAAATACTTTTATCTAAATTCTTCAAAGCATTAGAATAAGGGCTATAGAACGCTAAATGATTCCTTGTAAGATCAGCAATTAAAAATGATAATCTAATTTAAAGTTTTAGTTTTTTTCCTCAAACTTCTTATTTCGAAATAAAAATATTTTTCATTAAATTATTAACTATAAGATAACTGTCAATATTAATAATTTAAAAGAAATTGATAGTTGATATTAGTACAAAATTTACTATTTTTAAATTAGTTTGTTAACCTTAAATAATTAAAACGTTTACAATTCTGTAAACGAAAAAATAATATATGATTCTTCATCTTACAAACAAAAATGTTCAAATTTATTGATATTTGTCGATTGATTTGAACTTTTATGATTATTAAAAAGAGATTTGTCTAACTGATACTGATTGATTTCCGTTAAATAAAATAAAACAAAAAAATATATATATTTTGCTGAATAATTTTAGTTTTTTTATCTACAATATAAGTAGTATAATAATTTTGTTGAAATAAAAGTTTTTTATTCCTAAAAATTCTATCGCGTTGTCAGTAAACATGTTACAAGCTTTGAAATAAATTACTTTTTTGTTAATTGTTGTAGAGAATAGAAACTCAAGATATTCTACTTAACTTTAATTCCGCTGAAAACTAATTCAACTCCAAATTTCGAAACAATTTTATCAAGCTTATAGTTTCAATTTTGAACGTACTTTTTATTATTTATAAACTTTTCTTAAATCTAGTGTTTGTGGGATCAAGCTCAAACGATTAAATTTTTCTAGTTTCAATAATAAACTTCTTGTTGACAGATAATGCTGAAATATAAAGATCGATTTTTAAGTTGATAAGAAAATTTGACTATAAATCTATTTTCGTAGTAAACAAAAGTAGGTTAAGATTAAAAATAGATTAAAAGTAAGTTTGTTACGAAGTTTTATTTAATTTAAAGTTACTTTGAATGTTTCAACAGAAATTTATTTGTCGCGATTGTAACAAGATGAGGTTTTTAAAAAACTAAGTCAACAGTCATGTGATCTTTTTTTTTGTTTTAAATTGTGAGTATTATAAGTTTTAGAAATTCTGTTGGTTTGATCTTCAAAATATTTCTGGAAATAGTTTCAGAAAAGTTTTTTGAAAAGTAAAAATAAAATCTAATTATTACGAATTGTAATTTCTTTTTCATTATTAACCGTCTAGCTTTTCAAGCAATTTTTTCCAAACAATCGTCAAAAGATTTCTTTTATTTACATAATGTGAATAAAATCAGGTTACATTTTTCAATCTTTTTTGGTTTTTATATATTTAATTATTATAAATAAATCTACATTTGACTTCAAGAAATATCAACTAAAAATAACATTTAACTATATATAAAATATTCAAAGTGATTTTTACAAATATTAATTTTAAATGTTACTGCATTAAAGTAATAAATAATGAATAACTAACGAATAATTACTGGTTATTTAGTTTAATTTTAATTAAACTACTATTAATTTTAATTTTGGAATTTTTTAACGAAAATTTAAATATTAAATCAGTTAAATAAACTGTTTTTTATTTCTCACGAGAAATGACCTAAGAACTTTAAGTAAACATTTTTTTTCATTTTTTTAAACATGATACTTGTAATATGACAGAAATTTACTTTCATGTAAGTACTTCCAATTAAATAAATAAAATTATTTACGGCATAACCAAAAACTACTTTAAATGTAGTTTTATCTGAAATTTTGTATCATATAATTAAAAATATTTAATTTTATATATTGTTATTTTAAATTTGTGGTTTTACCAAAGTTTTGAAATTTCTATTGCAACAACAAAAGTTTATTAATTTTTTAATTTTTATTTCTCTATTTGCAACAATTTTTTTAATTACACTTTTTTTATTTTAGCTTAATAAAATCTCCATTTACAAGCTTAATACAAATAGTTTAGAGTTTGAATAATATTAAATTAGCTTTTATGAGCTAAGAAAAGTAAGATAATTATTTTACTGATATCTGATTTTAAAGCAAACCAATAATATCCTTATCACAACAATATTTTCAATAAAATTAAAAATGTATTTAAAAACTGAGCAACATTTAACGATACCACAAACATCAGATTTTATCCCGATATTATATAAGTGTATAAATGAAGAGTAAAATAACCAGCAAATAATTTTCCTTATTTAATAAAATGCATATTTGCGTCTGTTTATCAAACAAGTTTTATTCATCGGAAGAATTGACACGATTTTCATCTTTCTTAAGATTACTCGATATTTTACAATTCCGTTTGCTAGGAGAAATTCTCTGTTAAACTTTATTCATTTTACATTTTCGGCAATTCAATACAATTTTTTATAAAAATAAAAATTAAGTTAAAAGATTTCTACAAATAACAAAAGTTTGTATTTCAGTTACTCAATCAAATTAATTATCTGTTGGCTTGCCATATAAGCAAAATGTGAAAAATATTTCAATCAGTATTTTTGGTTTTAGCTGCTTAAAAATTTAGAGTTAAACTACTTTTCAACAAAACTTCATTTATTAAATAAGTTGAATATTTTGAGTTTTTATTCTGTACAAAAGTTGACATACAACAAATTTATACTTAGAGGTTTATTTCATTGATGTACACCTTTTAATATAATTCTATTTAATAATTACGAATAAAAACTTTTTTTTTGAGCAAACTAAGAAATTCTACTCAGAATTTTAGTTAAAATAGAAAACTAAGCAACAAAATTAATATTTATAATTAATAAATTAATAATTTCTCGTTTAAAATGCCAGATAAACTGTTTCTGTGATTATTGATTAGTATAAATTTAAAGCAATGTTGTAATCTACAAATAGAATTATGTTATTTAACCAAATAATTTTTTTGCTTTTACTTTTTTTATATGATTAAAATTCTAATTGAAATTGCTTATGAGATTACTAAAATTAACTCTACTTAAAATATACAGATAATAAGCTTTCTTATTTTACAATTAAAAAAACAACTGAATTTTTAAAAATAAGTTTTCTAGTTTTTTTAAGCATACTTAATTTAAGTTAAGAAAGACTATAAAAGACATCATTACCCCCTAATTGATAACAGCGACAAGCTTATCATTTGAAATTCTGTTAACAAATCAGAGTCTGATGATTTTATATTTATTATTAGTTTATATTATAATATAAAAACTTTAATTAAAGTAGCGTGTTCTATGTAATTCATCAGATGAATATTTGGGACCAATGTGTTCACTGATAATTTTAAACAGTGTCTTGAAAACGTCTGATCTTAAAACAGTTGGGAGATTGGTTTAAAGTAAAAAAATAATTCCGAACCAATAATTTTATTCTGGTGAACTTCTTTTAAATTGTGAAAGATAGAGAGTCCTTTGATTACCAGACAACAAGAAATTTCATTTGTTTAGATAAAATTCAGATGATGTTTGATTAATATTTTCGGTTTATTTATTGACAGTTGGAAATAATTTGTTGATACTAACTTCTATTTGGCGAAAAAATTAAAATAGTCGGGTACTTATAAAACATTAGAAATAATTTACTCTGAAATTTTCTTAGATGAAAATCAACTTTACAGACAGCAATAAACAAACTGTTTGTAAACGAGTGAAGTTTTGAGCATTTCAAAAGATGGAATTTGTTTAAACCAAATAACTTAAAAAAAGTAACTGGAATTAAAAAAATTGAAATATTGTTTATTAATTTAGTCAATATAATTAAAAAAAGAATTTTATCAACATAATTAAACAACTGTAAAATCTCAATAAATTGGCGCTACAGAAATTAATAATTGAATTTTTAAAGTTATTATCTTAAAATAGTTTTAATTAAAAGTTTAAGGTTATGCCTAGCTAATATGACGCTTGCTCTCAGCAGAGTGGCGCAGCGGAAGCGTGCGGGGCCCATAACCCAGAGGTCGATGGATCAAAACCATCCTCTGCTACATGCGCTGTAATCGTATAGTGGTTAGTACTTCACGTTGTGGCCGTGAAAACCCATGTTCGAATCCTGGTTACAGCATATTTTTTAATTTCAGTTTATCTTTTCTCCTTACTTTTAATTCGTATCTTCTACTACAGGCTGTTTCTATCCATCAAAACTTATATCTAACAAACTATCTTTCATTAAAACTAAAACGATTTATGCTGTAACCAGAATTTAAACTCTTAGTTTATTTGAAAACGTTTTTACTCCCTTCAAATATAATTAATTTATATTAAAAATATTAGTTGATTTCAACAGAATAAACACAAACGAAATTACCTTAAAAAGTACCTCGCGCTACGAGAAGCTCGTTTGTATTTTGTAAAATTTTGTAAGAAATCACTTTCACTATAAATTTCAAACATTTTTCAATTACAAAACGCTCATGGCAAGTTATAAAAAAATGTACTAGAAGTGAAAACATGTTTCTAATTTATTCAAAAAAAACTTTATCAGGAAAACCAAAACAATAAACTTTGGTAAAGTGTTGGAAGCAAAAAAACATACTTTATCATTTGGTTGATAAAATCTAATTTTGTTAATATATTTCTTACTAAATAAAGTTACAAAAACTGAAATTTAAATAAACGACTATTGATATAAAGTGACACTTTTCAGAATAATTTTTTCATTTGTTTATTTCTTTTGTTTTTGTTTTTAGTTTATTGTATTTAAGGCATGTCTGCAGATAGAAAATTATTCATCTCTTATCACGAGAAAGAAGCAACATGACTGCAGAAATATAATAAAAAGATACAAAGTATCCCATTTTACGAAACTTAGCGCAGACAAATAACTGCACTGTAGAAGCATAAGTAAATATAACTTATACATATTTGCTCACTAACGACAGAATCATTCAGAGTTTAACAAGCAAAAGAAAGACACAAAATATGAAAGAAATATACAAGTCCACAGCATTCTTCATATCGTTATATATCGGAGATCTTTTCGTTAAATGCAACTGACAGTATCAGTTTTCAAATTTAATCTATTATAAAAGCTATTCAAGGAGCAATTTGTTAATCTGGTATAAAATTGAATGCCCCTCTATGACAACTTACTTTCCTTGTGTTTGTGAGCTCATTTCAAACACTTTTTTAATGCTTTTCACACAAGTAATAAACTATAAACATGTGTAAGACATCTTGATAAAAGATTGTTTCTTGTTTGAAATAAATTGTTTACTTTATATGTTTAAATTAGAACTCTGAAAAGAGCAAAAACAAACCTCTTGAAACTATTTACTTTATTTAAACTACATTTGACTAATGATCTTGCTTCAAAAACAGATCTGCTGCTGACAGATTATCTATGAAGGCCAAATACAAATACGCAAAGGAAATTACTTCAAATCTTCTGAATCTTATGCTGAGCTAAATTTGTTACTGATTACTATAAGTCTAATTCATAAAGATGATGTCATCAGCCTCTCAAAGATTAACATGTCTTTTTGATTTATACATGAAATTGTTGATACCGTGTCAGCTTTACTGAGAACCAAATGAAGATTGTTGGATTAATATTAAATCAAGAGAGTTTAATAATATCTTTACTAACATCTATAAGTGATTAAAAATTTATAACAATGATATATAGTAGCATTAGCTTATTCAGACTAACTTCAGATATTTAACAAAAGTAAAATGAAAACAATTACACAACAAACCATTAGACTTATGAAAAAGAAGTATGTTAGTTATGATTTATTCATACCAGTGTCGCTTAAAAGTGATAAGCAACTGAATAATGAGGCCAATAAATTGGGATAACATAAATTGTTGTTATTAAAGATTGCAAACGGTTTGTAGTTCATCAGTGTTAATACAATTATGCATAATAGATTATGATATTATATAAATTAGTTGTTTTTCTAAATACAGATAATGACATCAACATAACAAAAGCACAAAAGTTTAGAATTTGCAAATGATTCAATGAAGATTAAGATTATAGATGCTTGTTTACTTTCTATATTGTCTTTTAGAATTAAACAAATTTAAATGAAAAATTATAGAAAAAATTTTATGACATTGGTACGTTCTATTAAATAAAAGATAGTTTTAGGATTAAACGCAACTGACAATATCAGTTTTCAAATTTTCATGTTATCTTTTTTGTTTAATGAATCAATAAAATTTTAAAATCAGGATTTGAATTATATCATTAGTACTATATTAATCACTTGTCTAATTTGTACTAAAACAGTTGAAAATTTCTTTGTTTTCTATAGACGAAAACAAATTAAGGTTAGTTTTTTTGATCTCATAGAAATGATTTTTACAAGTGAATTTTTATCTTTGTTTATTGCTGTTTTTAAATTACTTATCAAGTTGTTTGCTGCAGTAATTATTTTCTATATTTAAGAACAGTAGTTTTGTTTTCTATTGAAAGTATTTAGTTATACTTCAATGGTCTATTAGTTTTGCCAAGCAGTGATGTTAACTGCCTAGCAAGCAAGGGGTCGTTGTTGCGGTTGCAATTAAAAACATATTACTTACTAAGAAAACTCAAAATATACAAACAGGTAAAGGGTTATTGATTCCTGCAAAATGACAACATTCCTACGTTATATGTTTGTAGAGAGATTTGTGGAAGGGTCTACTTTAGTTTGTTTGTATAGGAGACTTTTTAAATGTCGTTTATTCTTCAAATATTTGGGCAAATGCAGTTTTTTGTTGAGTTTATAAAAAAATATGAAAGTTTTGATTAGTTCTGTAAATGATAATAAACCTTGACTAAATAGTATCGATTTCTTCGAAGAGTTGAAAACAGAAAACCAGTCAAAACCTGATAGAAAATTGTTTAAATCATTATAATTTTCACAAAAGCAATTCCCTTTGCTTAAAGCTTTAAAACTTTTTTTTCATAACAATCATTGCTGAGTCAAATAAGATTAAGTACTTCTTTAAAGTAGTATGATCGCATCAACACAACGAAAACAGAAAAATTATGGAAATTTTTAAATGAATCATTCTGCATATTTGTTTACTGAAGACAGTGTCATTTAGAGTTTACGTAACAAAAGAATGACAAAACATATGAAAGAAAAGATCAAGCTCACCGCATTCTTTTATATCATTGAATACAACAAATCTTGTTGTTAAATGCAACTGACAGTATCAGTTTTCAAAATTCCAATTTACTTCCTACTAATTTAATTACAGAATTATAAGATCGTTATAAATTAGATGCTTTATATAAAAACGTGTTTGCCTTGTGTTTGTGAGCTCATTTTATATAATTTGTTTTATGGTTCTAACGCAAATCTTAAATTATAAATATGTTTAAGACCTTTTTCACTCAAACATGATGCTTTGAAAGTAAATATAATGTTTCATGGATTTATGTTTTACTGTTTCTTTTGTTTTTTTCAGATTTATTTTGTTTTTGTTTCAAAAAATAGTTTTATGTTTCTGAATGTAAGTTTTTTATCGTTTCAAAAGTTCAATAGTTTTGAATCAGTGATTTTTAACTGATTGATTTCCTCACTTTTGTTAAATATCCATAATATAAAATCTTAATTTTATTTTTCAAAGTATTTTTAAAATCTTGAAACTTAACTGATTTCAATTCTTAATAAATTTATTATATTTAAAGTGATAAAATTAAAAACTTTAAAATGCTTACAGATTTAGAAAAATCTTTAACTGAATATCTAGGTACCATAACAAATTGAATGTTTTTTCTCTGATTTTAATTTATTTTTATGAATTTTGTTTTTAACTTTAACATAAACAAGTTAATAAAATTATTTTTGATTGGGAATATTTTAATTTAAATTGTTAAATTTAATAAAATTGTTTGATAGAATACAAAAACGATATTTGAATATTTTTTAATTATCTTTATAATTAGTCGTACTCTAAAATTACACTTATTTATGAGCTAGATAACAATATAATGGTTCTCTTTCGTATCAATAAAAAAACCAGAAATTTTCTTTTAATTTTTAGAAGTAATTTTTTTTGAAAATATAGTAAAATTAATTAATTTTATGTGAATGACAGATAACTCGACGTAATTGAAAATAAATGCTTAAAATTGTTTAACCCTAATTTAAATTTTTGTTTAAAATTAAAAAGCACAAGATGAGTAGTTGGTTATAAAAAGTAACAATTTTGATTTTAACTAACGAGCTTGCTAGCTATCACTTTATTTTTGAAACTGACAGAATCAGTTGATATAACCCAGTAGGACACAATCATTTTTTATAAAGTTGAGATTCAACAAAATGTAACAATATGATTATTTGGATTTCTTACATAAATTTCAAGAAAACCATTTTTTTATACCAACTTCAGTCATTCAACAGTTCTTTTCGTATATCTGTATTAACTTTATAACATTTTTACTTTTTTCCACTTTTTTAAAGTGTTTTAATAAGTGTAACAAAAATACTAATTTTTTAAAAATAGATTCACATTAAATATTGATACAAATCAAACATTACCTATTCGTGCGTAAAAATTTCTAACAAATTCATTGAAATTATTTTGATTGTTTATTAAAAATTATTACAAAATTAACATTAAATTTTGATTTATTAAATACTAAATAATCGAAAAATGTTTGTAGATTGAATGATTTGACTGGAAAATTAAGAGATTGATTTCAAATTAACTAAATTAAATTTATTCAATTTTTTGTTTTCAATTTTAATTTTTAATTCAAAGTTAATACAAAAGAACAAACACAATTATTCTTTAAGGATAATAAATAAAGCAATTATCAAAATGAAAAACAGAAATAAATAAATACAAACTTTAGCTTAAATTTTATTTATTGTATGACTATAATAAACTAAATATTCAAGTAGTTTTAAATACTTATAATAGTAACTAGTTCTTAATTGTTTCATTTTCCTAATAAATTCAAATCTATTTTAAACAGTTATTTTATTATAACTTAATTTGTTTGTTTAATTGTCATCTAATTTCAAAAAATTTCACAACTATTAATCAACATAAAAATAAAAGAAACTTCAAAAACAAATAAATCACTGGTTGACGTATAAAGGAAATTTTGTTTCTTGTTTAAATTTTGATTATTTGTATTTATAAAATAAATTTTTTGTTTAATTGTTTAATTTTATTTTGATCTATTTCGCAGTAAAATTGTTTGACTAAACAAATGTAAAATATTTTTTATAGATCTTCACCAAATTATTTTTAGAAATATATAAGCAAAGCACAAATTTGGAAATACAATAAACTTTAGTTTTCTTGTTTTATATAAATAAAGTTGTCTTATATAATTATTAAATATTATAAAAATATTCATATTATATCAGTGTTTAAATGTGAATACTAGTGCATAACCATCAACATTTTTATTGTTTTAAATAGCTGCAATCACATAAAAAGTATAATAACAATAACATCATGTACTACCAAATAACAATCATAACTACATTATAATTAAAAAATTGAAAATATAAAAAACTAGTTTCATATATTTTCTTTTTTATAAATAAATTTTTTCAAATAGTTTTATGCCTAAAAGGTCATCATGTGAAAAAAATAAAATTGTTTAATGAAATTCTATACAGAAGATCTTGTGCATCTAATATATTGTAAAGTGTAAACAGAAATTTCAAATTATAAAATAACTTCAAACTATAAGTACCAAAAGTAATAAGACAGGATTGACAGAAAAATAGATTTTAACTGTTTTGTGTTTCTTTGATTTTGTAATTTATCGTCTAAAACTAAACTTAAAAAAAAAATTGAATTTAATTTTAACAAATTTTTATAAATAGATTTTTATCATAAATGTCGTCATGTTAGCATTAAGTGAAAAAATAAGATTACGTACTTCTTTAAAATATTATAATGACATCAACACAACCAAAACTGAAAAAATATATATGTAAATGAATCATTCTGCATATTTGTTTACTGTGAAGACAACAGTGTCCTTTAGAGTTTAATAAACAACCAAATGACACAACACATAGAAGAAAAGAACAAGCTTACAGCTTCCTTTTGTTCTATTAAATAATAGTTTTGTCAAATCCAACTGAAAGTATCAGTTTTCAAATTTCCCAAGATTACCCCTTCAAAATGAAGAGTTGATAAGATCGTAATAAAATAGATGCTTTATATAACAACTTGTTTGCTTTATGTTTGTGAGCTCACTTAAGACAATTTTGTAATGCATTTAACGAAAATGTTAAACCATAAATATGTTTAAAACCATGTTCACTCCAACTTGATGCTTTGAAAGTAAATGTAATGTTCCATGGATTTATGTTTTACTGTTTTAAAATCATTTGAAATTAATCTGTTTTGTCAGTTTAATAACTTGAGTTTTCTAGATCTTTGACATCAACAGATAGAGAAATTTTTGATGTTTTTGAAAACATTATAATTTAAAATAAAATTTCTAAGCTGCATTCCAGTTTTAAGCCACAAAAATGTTAATATCTATAAAAAACAGGTAAGCTTCGGAATAAGACATTTAAATAGATGACAAAATTTAATGTCAAAACTGCCTCGTCAACATTAATATTATTTTATTATTTGTTGAAATTTATTCAACTCCAAAATGTATTCTATTTTTGCAGATTTAATCTGTATCGAAAAGCAAATGTTCATTGGTTTAATCAGTATTTGTAAAGTAGTTTTAGTAAAAAGTTTAAGGCGTACAGAATAACTTTAAATTACAAACATATGACAATATGCCCGGCATTTTTTTATTAATGAAAAAAAAATCCAAACAAACCAATTTTGTTTTTGGTTTGCGCAAAAAAATTTTTAGTTAAGAAGTATTTAAGAGGCTCCATTAGTTTAAGAAAAATAGATTTACCCGAAACACTTTGACCGAGCCTATTTATTATAAAATACATTTTTTACACACTTTACCTGAATGCTAAATTTTTTATTAATGTTTAGTTTGTGAAAGATTCAGGCAAAAAATGTAAAGAGTTGAAAAAATTTAGTCTGCTGACTAGTTGTATAATTTTCTTTCTTATTCAACAAATTTTATTTGTGAGAATGTGTGTTGGTAGAAGGTGCTTACTCTGGCACCTTACTTCACAATTATTGAAACAATTAAAAAGAAAAGAATCAAACGCTTTCGAAAATGTAAAATCTTTATTTTCATTTTTTTCATTGAAGTGAATTTATTTAATATTACGAATAAATCATTTTTGTATTAAGAATAAATAAAAATGTCAATTAAAACCACTGGCGAACCAAATTGAAATATATGTTTAAACTATTTTTAAATTATTTAGAATTTGTTTAAACCAAATTTTAAACTTTTGGTTTCTTTAACAACTTCGTTGCAAAACCATTAAAACAACAAAAAATGAGTGCTTTTTTAACAAATAATTTTTATCTAAATATATTATGAGAATCATAAGAAGTTAATGAAAAAGCAAAAAGTAAACGATGGTATTTACCAGAATCAAACGAAATCTTGTATAATATTTTCTAAGAAGAAAAATTACTGAATTGTTGTATTATGAAAGAGATTATAAAAATATTAGCAAGATGTTTCGAAACAAGTTTTCGAATTTCTAATCAAAGATTAATTGCTTTAATCTAGCATTGCAGAATCTACCAGAATGACACTGAATACAATGATGAACAGCCTACTCCGGCTCCTATTCCCTCTTCAAATTAGGAGTTCAAATAAGTAATAAGCTTTCCATCTTTCTTACAATACTACTTCTTAAACATGTCTTTAATATTTCTTTATCCATAAGTTATGCATATTCTTATTGAAAAAGTTTTTTTTAGGTCCTAACACAGCAAATGAAAAAAATCTCCTAAGCTGACGACAAACTCTTCCTAATTCTACCTTCTGTCTTATTTCCAAATTAAACAATTTGAAAAGACTTTTAATTCCTCATTTACACAAAAGTTTATTTTCTTAATATGAATTAAATTTTTTAGTTCATGTTCATCTAATCTAAAATATTCATTGGATTCTACTACTTAAGCTACAAACAAACCTTTAAGCTTGTTGATAAATAATATTAATACTATATAAATATTTCTCAAAATTTCTAAAAAATAAATATTTGTATAAACTTTTGTCTAGTAAAATTGAACTTATAAGAAAATTCATTTGAATATAAATACAATTTTCAATAAAAAAAAGATTATTTATTCACAATTTTTAAAAAAAGTTCCATTTTGATGTTTAACAATAAAAGTTACAATCAAAAGCTCTAACCAAAACAAAGTCTTTCTTCATAATATTTGATGACTAAATCAGGAAAAAACAACTTTGCTTCTTTGATTGGAACTATATACAAACCATTTGATTCATTGCTGAAGATTATGTAAAAAAATTAGATTTAAAATTTGTAAAAACAATAACAAACCAAGAAAATAGCATATCAGTGATTGTATTCTTATCCCCAACCATAGATTCAATCTGCTTAGCTGAAAGGTTTTCAGGAAAAACTCTCCCATTTTCACCTGGCTCATAAACTATAAACTCAGCTTCATCAACGACAGATTTTAGAGATCTGTAACAAGTTTTGTAAATATGATTTCATTTTATAAAAAGGAACAATGGTAGATCCATCATTTATAATCTAGAATATATAAATGTTTTTATAATATTTTCTCAATTTTTACTTTTTATTTATCTTTTTCGTTTTTTCAGAAAGTTTGCCTGATTTAGATTCTGAGAATTTTTCTTTTTTAGCTTCTTTCAACTTCTTAGATGAATGTTCTTTTTTTGAAGTGTTAGCTGCAAACTAAATGTAATATATTTAAATAATAACAATTATATACAAAGTAATATAAAAACTATTAAAATTAAATATTGAAAAATATAATTCTAAAACTCATGATTTGTGAATATTTTATAATTTATTAAAAAGAATCAAATATTATTGTTCATCTTAAAATTAATTAAACTTGAAAAATTATAAAACTATATTAAAATAAAATATACCTTCAAAAATAAAGTCCTTGGCCTTAAGTTTCTCATAATAAATAGTTAAATTTTTAGAAAGTAACCAAATAATAAAAGCTTTATGAAAATTGTATAGAACACTAGTTGTGACATAAATATTAAATAAACTTAATCAACTTAATACTATTTGTACAAATATGGCTTTTTATTATCAAAACAAAATGCATAAAAAAGGTTTTTTACAAGTTTAAATTATATGTTTATGAATGTGTATATAAACATATCAATTTTTCACTGTAATATTTTTTCCAAATGAAAATAATTAATTGTTAATATAGAAAAAAACTAATCGAATGTCAAAATTCCGAATATTTTTTCTCTTTAAACTTTTTAAACAAAACTTTAATTTTTTATTAAAGTAACGACTGAATAATCTTTATTATTATATTACAAAAATATATTTTTAGGATAAATTTATTCTGCTCAATTTAACATTTTCACTGCCATTCACAACATCAAGAGTAAATTAACCAGTAAGCCTAAAACATCTTCTCCTTATTTCATTAAAAGATCTTTCCATTCTATGATAAAACCTGTTTTGCAAATCATTAAATACACATTATCTTCTAGTTACATGTCTTCAGTTATCCCTCAGATACATACTTTTTTGTTTTTAGTTAAGTGGAATTACTAATATTGATTATAATTATGTTATAATTATATAATATATTGCTATAATGCCATGACTGAAAATGTTATGTACCTTGGCAATAATTTTTTTTAGTCTTAATTTTCTCATGGCTGAATTTAATTAAGTAAAAATTAACTAAAAAAGAAGATAATAACGTTCCACTGTAAATAAATTTCAGAACTAAATTTGAAAATCTAAATCAAAGAAATTTATATAATACAATAATTTTATAAATAATTAACACAATGTTTAAATAGTAAGTAATAAAACATTATTTCAGTAAAACAATTTATTATTTAATAATAGTTTTTTTATCCAAAAAAAACTTTCTTTTCAAAATAAAAAAAAGAGACTAATAATTCTATTCGATATTTTATATGAAAAAATTAATTATGTAATCTTTTCATCATTTAAGGTTTTAAGAAATAAACAACTTTCTGTTTATTTTCCTTTTTAGTTTTCAAAACATCCCCTAAACCAAAATCTTCATAAGTTTTCAACATACTTAGTTTTCTTACTTTCATGTTATAATTTATCTTAAAGAAAATTCTTTATTTTGATAAGTAAATATTTTAATGTAAAAAAAGTTTTAATAAGATTTTTTTTATAAAATGAGGACTTTAAAAAATAAAAATTTATATATAAATGTATTTAAAATTTTTTTTATATTTTTCTTTATATTCAAATTGTTTTAGTCATTTTTATTTCAGAACTAAATTTTTGTAAACTTTAAATTATCATTTAGATGATTTAAACATATTAAAAAAGATATTGTTTTTTTATTATTTTTGAACTAGAAGCTATCACAAAATAACTTCTATCTTAAATTGTTTATGATTTTTTTTTATTCCACCAAAGTATGTTTTGGATTTCAATGTAAAACCATTTAATTAGAAAAAGAAAACTTTAAAAAGCTTTTTATGATATAATATTTCCGAAATATATTCAATCATAACAAAATTTTCATACAACTACTTATAATGAATACAAATCCATTTTTAAGAAGTCTATTACAGATCTCTTTTTCGGAAAAACTTTGATTTTTAACTTTATTCTAAATATTTTGATAAAGTAAGTCTTATATTCTTGAAAATTTTCATTTTCATAAGAATTGCTCTAAGGTTTCAATGAGAATAATGTTTAATTTTTTTGTTTCATTAGAAACAAATTTTTTAACATATCAACAATTACATTGTTATAAACAAAATAATCTGGTATAGCTGTCACCAATATTTGGCTAAACTAGTTAGATTAGAATAAAAATATCTCGTTTCGTAAACAAATGATTGTTTTATTTGGGGAAAATTTAGTCGTAGCTTTAGTCTATTTGAAAGAAATCATACTGGTGAGAAGACATATGAATGTACTATGTGGAAGAAAATTCACTCATAATTCCAATCTTTTTACCCATGAAAGAACTCATACAAAAAAGTAACTCTTTAAATGTATTGTTTGTGGAAGAAAGAGTATTTAGATTTCAGTCTTTCATCTCATGAAAGAACTCATACAGACGATAATTAGGCATCATTAAAGAAGGTTGTTACAAAAGAGATAAAAACCTGAGCTAAAAAGATTGCTTAAGTCTGTAATACAAAATATGCATCATGAAAGAGAAATAAAAAAGGTAAGAAAATATAGACATAAGTTGATTTGGCAATATTAAACAAGGAAAGATTAAAGGAAACAAAAAAATCAGTTATGTCAAGAAAAAATTACAGTAGGAAACGTATAAGAGGCGGAAAGAAAGAATAAACCCAGCTACTGAAGAGGTAAAAGTAAAATAGAATGAAGTTATTTCAAAAGTATAAAAGGAATAATTAAAGAAGGTTGATTAAAAAGAGATGGAAAAACTAATAAAGCTAATAAGATTGCTATAACCTATAAATTAAGACAAAATATGCATCATGAAAAGAAAAACAAATATAAAAAATTAGGCAAAAATTTACTTAGGTAATGGCAAATTTCGAGTGATTGAAAGAAAAAAAAATTTGAAAAGAAAAGAAAGTAGGAAACATGAACGAGACCACAAGAAACAATAAACCGAGCTACTAAAGAAGTAAACTTAAAATAGCTAAGAATAAAGTCAGAAATATAGAAGGTATAATTAAAGATGGTTAATCGAGGAAAGATAAACAAAATTGAGCTCAGCAGAGCGTTAAAATGATATTTAATAACAGTAATATTTTATTTGATGGTGCAAACGGAGCCACTGTGACCATGGCACTGGCTGAAGTAGCTACTTTGCACAGTTTCTTTAGGTTATCGGGGGGCTTATATGGGTTATGTTAAGTTTTGAATTTGCGGTTTACTCAACAAATTTTTTTAAACACAAATAAATTTATTTTAATAATAAAAGTTTTCACCATTATTTTCTTTACATTATTTTATTTTATTTTCTATTATTTTATTTTCTAACGTTACAATTTACTAAGCAAACTATTTCAATGAAATTTTAAAATAGGTATAAATTTTGATCATTTTTTGTTTGAAAAGTTTACTAAACGTTAAAGAAAAAAGTAAAATGTAGTAAGGAAACTTACAGATGCATTATTAAAGTATTAAATGATTGTTGTTGCTTTTGAAAATATCATTGGCTGGAACAGCTGTAAAAAGGGATTACAACAATTATTTTCTGGATTTTTAAGAGTAAAAGGTTTTTGTTAGCTTGAAAACCTAAACTTTTATCAATATAGTAACTAACATTATCTGTCTCATGATAGTTTCTGCTTACTCTTATACTGCTTTTTGTTTAAAAATGTTTGAAAACTAAGAAAAATGAATTTGTATTATTTAATAACAATTTGAAAAAACGTAAAAATTGTTCTTTACTTTAATTGTAATTTTTCAACTAAACTTGTAGTATATTTTATTCCTGTTGTAAGCTTTTGAATCTATCATTTTTACTTCAGCATTTCTTTTTCAATCTCTAAGATAATAAATTCTTACTTTTTCAAAAGTTTTACAATTTATTATGGTACTTTCATGCAGGAAATTCTGCAGATCTTTTTAATCTGCTAAAGTTTAACAGATAATAGACAATTTACTAAATTCAGTGGAAAAATTGATCTATGTGACTACTTGTGTCATTACAGAATTCGTTTTTGGATCAGATGATCAGATGATGTAACATAACAATATTTTATTTGATTAAGTACTTATACGTTGAGATAAAGTTATTTCTAGGAAGTGATTTGTATATTATATTTCTATTATATATTGTGGTTGGTGAATATAAAAATCTTCTATAAAACTATGGTGGATACACATAAATCTACGATCTAATATAAAGAAAAATTCTGACAAATTGACTTCATCAAAGCAAGATTGCAATGGCAGTTGCCAATCCTGCAATAAAATTTTCTCTGGTGAAGATCCGGTAATAGAATACTTTAAATATCTCTCCTGCTTTCATATCAACTTTCCTGCTTTGACCATTAAATTGTTTGTAATTTGGTGTTGTCACAAAACGACTGGTTGCGTCATCATCAATATAAAATCATAAACGTCTAACTCACAAACTTATCATGACGTCATCAGCATCATGTAGTTAAACAACTTTGAAAGCAATAATGAAATCGCCAGTGGAAGAGTTGATGACGTCACTAAATTTGATTATACTATGACGTCATATGATCGTTGTTTTCTGAGAAAGTCATTTATGGTAGTGAAGTCCTTTGATCTGGTGGTATTGTTACTTGTAGTGACGTCATCAATTAGTAGTTTAGAGAAGCTAAAGAAAGAAAAATATTAAACGATTTTAGGATTATAAATAATGTTGTTAACAAATTTTACGTCGTCAGCTTTGATAGAAAAGAAGTAAAAGCCAATTTTGAATCAACAACTGATACACTGATAAACGGGTAGGATTGAGTGACGTCATCATCATCTATGTGATGATAAAGTTGATTAGGACATTCAGATAATAATAATGACGTCATCAGTTTATCTTCATATAACATTTGAAGTGATGATAGCAACGATGACGTCATTAATAACTAGTCATAAGTTTATGAGTTTACTTTGAAAACTACTCGAATTAGTCTTAGTGAATTCTAATTTTCGTTATCAGTTAAACCACAACTCATTATATTTATTGTGATTATAATAAAATCTGAAACTTATTTATTTTAAACTAGTTCTAAAAAAACATCGAATAAGTTTTTTAATTTTTCATAAAAATCTTTTTATTTCCTGCCACCAGGCAGGACAATTCCGTCACAATAAGACTTAAATAAGATGTTATCATCTGTCTTAAATGTTGTATAATACCAGTATCAATTTAGGTTTATTTAAACATATTTATCTAACTATAGTGTGATTAAAAATACTGTTCTTTTATGTTATTTGAAAATTTATATTTATAAACAGTATGAAGTTATTTTAAATTTTCTTATTCTCACAATTGAGATCTTTAGAGGTTAAGCTGAATCAGATGAATCTCATTAATTTTTTGGATGATATTTCTTGTGCTTCCACAATTACTAAAAATTGTTCGTTTGCTTCTTGGTTTGAATGTTAGTTATCTTACTAAAAGGTTGCATATGAACTCTTATATTTTATGCATTCTTGTTCATAAACAAGCAACTCAAAATTTTATGAGATATAAATGATAAATAAATTATCAATTAATTAAACCTTAAATCTTTTCCTGACTCGTTCAGTACGTAAAAATTTGTTGCATTTCTTAAAATGTGATAGAAAATACAAGTTTAGTAATTTTGTTTTAAAATAATGTTTATTGCTGCCACTTACATCAAAATACTCGCTTATTTGGTTTTTTATTTTTATTTTATTATAAGCCAAACTTGCAGAATTCCTTTTCTTAAAAAAAAAACATTGCTTTATTGTAATATTTAACACTTTTTCACATTTATCTAAATTCTGCTCTGTAAGTTCATTATTTAACCAAATTTTGTTTATCTATTCCAGAGATTGAAAATTGATTTACACCAATTAACTGTTTGCAAATTAAAAGTTAAAAAATTACGAGATAAAAGCTTTCAAGTATATAGTCAGTAACACAAAAGAGGTACTATAACCATAAATAACCGTTTAAATAAACATAAACGTTTTTTGCTGAAATTACAAGAAAAAATCAGAAATAATTAAAACCAACGAAACTCTAAAATGTTGTTAGAAAAATAATAAAAATAAAACAAGAAATACTAAAAACTAGGATGAGACAATATTTATCTTTATATGATCTTTTTTCTGATTACTTTGAATCTAATTAATGTAAGTGGTTTGATGGTATGAAAGACTTGCATGATGGCGAAATTGATTTCCACACACTATTCATTAAATTTGTTTTTCACCAGTATGAGTTCTTTTATGTTGTAAAAGAAGGTCATTTCGACTAAACTTTTTTCCACAAACAAAGCATTCATATGGTTCCTCACCAGTATGAGTTCTTTGATGTCTTATGAGATCTGAATTTTGTCTAAACTTTTTTCCACAAACAATACATTCAAATGGTTTCCCACCAGTATGAGTTCTTTCATGTGATAAGAGGTTTGAATTTTGACTAAACTTCTTTCCACAAACAAAACATTCAAATGGTTTCTCACCAGTATGTGTTCTTTCATGTGATAAGAGGTTTGAATTTTGACTAAACTTTTTTCCACAAACAAAACATTCATATGGTTTCTCACCAGTATGAATTCTTTCGTGAACAATAAACTGAGATCTGTAACTAAAGCGTCTACAACAAATCAAACATTCATATTTGTCTTTGCCATTTGAAATTTTCTTAAACATAAGTTTGTTTTCTTCTTTTCCACTATTTTCTGCTGAAGCACTTATTTGGGTAGAAACGCTTTTCTTAGTTGTTGCATTTTCTATTTCATTGTTTGAACTGACTTCATCAAAGTTAATTCCGTGCCAGCTATCAAATTCACTAACACATTCATTATCATTTTTCTTGTTAGGTGTTTCACCTCTAATGTTACTTTCGTTTGATAACAACTTATGTCTACAATCAGATTCTTTGTCATCCATTAAATTCAGTTTCAACTTGTTGAGCTACATGTAAACAAAACGTTTGTTTTTAGTTTAGTAAAAAGTTAAAAAAAAATATATTATATACAAATCAATTCGATTGTAATCTGAATTAACTTTTTGTTAATTTCTGTGCAAAGTAAAATTATAGTTTAGTTAGAAAAAGAATTAAAATTGAATCAAAAACAGTTATTCACAGTTTCTTAAAAAATAAATATATATTTTACAAGAAAATATCTTAAGTAAATTATAAAATGGTTTGTTGTCATAGTCAATACTTCAACAGAAATTTAATGAAAGTAAACAATTCAAAATAGCCTGACAAAGGCTTTCTAATTGACAACATTTCACAAAAAGTCTTTAGCATTTAACGTTATCTTTAGATTTTTCTATTAAACGTTTTTTAACATCTTTTAATGCTGAGTTTTTCTGCTATTTTCTTCGAATTTTTGATGATTTGAAATAAATGTTTACCTGAAAAATATATTATATATAAGCAGATATATAAATAAAAAAATAAGCAAATACACTTTTATAATCACTAAGCATTGTTTTTAAATTGATCGGTTGAAGTTTGGTGTTTAACTTTTTTTGGAAAGAAAATTAAAATTGATTTTTAGATTGTTCTACCAGAAACCATTTTTCAGGAATAAAAATCATAATTTTAAGAAAATAAATTTTTTTTTTAACTTGGCTTTAAAAATCAAAATATATTTTTCTTCCAAAAAGTATTATTTATCTTAGATTGACTTCAGCAAGTATATATAAAGCTGTAAGGTACCACTGTCAGCAAAAAATAATCTGGAAAACAAAGAGACAAATTTGATAAACGAAAGTAAATCTGATTCACAATTTTAAGTGGAATATATCTAGAGAAACTTAATTAGTTACCAGAAATATATTTTATAAATTTGCATAAAGTGATACAAACTATTGATTCCAAATTATTTCCAAACCAAATTTTCAAATTATTTTTTATGTTAATATTGTTTATCTGTATGACTACGTCAATAGTAAACTGCTTAACATAATCGTTTGGTTGCAATTGTTGTTACAAAACTGAAGTTTCTTGTGTTTACTATGAAGATACACAAACAACATTTTCTAACATTTTCTATTGTATACTTTAAAATATAAGTTTTCAATTTTTATAGACTTTATCTTATTTCTTCAGTATAAAGTTTGACACTTATAAGCCCACTAAAGTAGTGTGTAGCGAGAACATGTTATTAAACATTTATTAAAGATGTTTATTATTAGCTTGACCTTAAAATTTCAAACTTTTTTAAAAGCAGAAATAATATCAATAATTTTATTTTAGTAAAAAAATATCAATATAAAATATTTTGTATTTAATAATTGGTAAAGCTTTTTTGTGTGAAAATAAGGTTGTTAGTAATATCTTTTATTTATTTTTATTTTAGAATTATAACAGATGCGTTGTAAATACAATGTCTGCAATACTTTTTTAAGAGATATATTTATTTATAATTAATTCTATTTCTCTATAATATAGAATTTATTTATGCGAATAAATTTCATAACAAAACAATAAATTGTAAGGTTGTTTATTAGTTTCGCTAACTGGCGCTTAAAGTATTTTTAAAATTTGAAATTTTCTGCAATTTCAAAAAATCTCATAATAACATTTCTAAGAACAGTTTTCATGTAATAACATTCTTTGCAATGTTTTTGTCAAATTATCAGTTATTTGTTTACATGAATAAAATTAATTTTCAACTTAAATCACTTTTATGATGCTACTTTCAGAGAATAGAAACTCAAGGTAGTCTTCTAGTTACTTAATCGATTTCCGTTGAAAGTATTTCAACTTCAAATTGGGTTTCTAATGTATTGTTTACAATCATCTGAGAACTTCTCAGAATTTTTTGGTCATAACAACTTTGTTACAATCTACAGTTTGTGGGATCAATTTAAAACGAAAAAGTATCCGTAATTTTGATTTTGTATTTTTTATGTTAAACTCTTTTTTGACAAAGAAAAGTAAAAGATAATAGTTATTATTTTGTATTATCTATTAGTTTATGTAGCTTAAACATTTAATGTTGAAGTTGGGTTGACTATAAAGGTAATATTTTAGAACTATGACTCATCTTACTGATCATGATATTATTAAGTAATCCCATGAAAAAGTTTTAATTTTTTCAAAACTACAAAAATCAAAGTAACTATTTTACTGATACTTGATTTTAAATTGAACCAATAATATTATTATAATAATAATATTTTCATTAATGTTATAAATTGATTAAAGTACTCGTGATACTTAACGATACAACAAACCTAAGATAATAAGTAGAAGTTGTATAACCTTGTAGATAACAATAAAGCAAGCATTCATCTCTTAAACATTTTCTGATAATAATTATATATTATTTACAAGATGCATATTTCAATCTTATGATCAGTTAATGATCTTGGGTTATAATTTGCTTGAAGTTATAATTTGGACTTGAATAACTTTTTATGGAAAATACAATTAGTGAGTAAGTTGAATAAATTGAACTTCTATTATTTACAGATAATACGATCAAATTGATTTAAGTCAAAACTTTATTTCATTTATCTAAACAGTTCTAGGATAATGTGAAAAAACTTGAATAGGTTTTCTAGCTTTGAAATAATTACTTTAAAATTTTAAGAGTATCACTAAAATCTGTTTCATATGTAGTTTCATCTGATAACTTTATTTCATAAAAATATATATAAATAATTTTAAAAATTATAGCTATTATGAACATTAAATTGATTTTATATAATTAATAAATAATTTATAATGATATAAGAACTTATATGACCGCAAAGTGAATTATTTAAAGGTAAAAAAATAAACTAATTATAGATTTTTCTTATAAAATTTTTATAACCATAACAATTTATAACCCCAAGAAAAAATGTTTGCCTAAATATTTTTAATTTTTATATTTTAATCTTGTTGTTTTACCAAAATGTTGAACTTTCTACTTTATAGCAAAATTTTAACAATCGTTTTTAATGTTTATTGTTCTGTTAGTAACATTTTTTAAAAGTTCAGATGTTTATCTTTTAGCTTAATTATTCCTCATCTACAATCGTAATACTAATAGTTTATAATTTAAACACTTAAAAATGAGCTTTTTCAAAGCAGAAAAATAAACATTAAATACTAACTTTCAAGAAAACCACCTTTAAATATAAATTGGATGATGTTTTTCATTTTAAAAATAATTTTATATATTTTGTACAAGATGATACATTTTAAAACGTTTGTATCAAAACCATAAATATAATAATTTTAACCTAAAATAGATTAATTAAATTTGTTTTTCCACTGTAGATTACAAAAAAAGTAAAAATTAAGAATTTTTTATTCGTTTTTGTTAAAATTATTTTGTAAATTAAAATAGAATTTTAATTTGTCTTTATTGTTACAAATTAATATGAAAATTTTAAGATTATTATTTATAAAATAAAGATTTCCATTGTATATTAATTCTTAGCAAAGTAATTTGATAAATTTGAAAATTAAACTTCTAAATTTACTTTGCTCATCTTCTTATTTTAGTTTGTTTTATAAAATTTGATTTGATTTAGAATTGATTGTATTTTACTTTTCCTTTTAAAGTAGTTCTATTCTTTCTTTATTAAATCTTAATTTTGATTTCTTTCTGTCAATCACAGATACACTTAATTGGTTAAATCAAATAAAGTTGTTGTGAATAATAATGAAGTTATAGCTTGATAAAATTACACTTTCAAATAACTAAAGTTAAAGATTATTATACAACAAAAGAGAATCTATCAGTTATAAATTTATGAATTACAAACTAACATTTTTAGATACATTAGTAATAGTTATATCGACATTTAGTCGACTTCAAATTAAAGATCTAGCACAACCGACTTTGCAAGAAAATTGTAGAATCTTCTATAAAAATGCGTTATAAAAAGGATTTTCATTCTAGTGTTTGTGGGTTAAACACTGATTTATCACGATAAGGAGAAAAGTACTAATCCAGGATTTTGTTATTAAGCTATTTTATTAAGCTGAAATTAAAAAATTCTAATTTAAAAAAATGTTGCAAATAGAACAATAAAAATTGAAAAATTTGGAATTAATCACTTTTGTTATTGCAATATAAACTTCAATATTTTGGTAAAACAACAAACTTAAAATACTACTATTATAAAAATGAAAATTGAAACAACTATTTATATTAATTATAAATTAATTATAAATTAAATACATTAATTAGTATATTTATATATATTTTATTTATATGAAATAAAATTTCAAACGAAACTACATTTGAAGCAGTTTTGGTGATGCCGTAAATAATTTTATTTGATTAATTGAAAGTACTAATCTAAAACTAATATTCTGTCATAAGACAAGTATCAAGTTTAAAACAACCAAATAAAATTGTTACTTAAAATTTTGATGTGATTTTTCGTGAAAAAAGGAAACAGTTTATATAACTGATTTACAAATTAAAATTTCGTTGAAAAATATTTCAACTCAAAAAATTTGGTTATTCAAAACTTCCGAGTAATCCTAAGTTAGTTTTTTATACTTTATTACTTTGTCGCTATCTAGAGTTTGTGGTATCAAGTTCAAATGAATTCTTTTTTTAAAGTCGTTATGAAGGCTTTAGAAAATATCTACGATTAGATAATTTCTTTTTTCTTTCATATTAATTAATACATACACATTCAAACTTACAATAATTTAAAACTTGTAACAATGTTTATGTAATTCTAGTAAGTGTATAGTATACTCAAAAAAAACAATTGAAAAACAGAAAAAAATCTTATGAGTTTTCAGCATGGAAGACATTAAGCAATTTATTATTATTAAAAAGTAAAATATTTAGAATAAATAATTGATAAAAAGTCAATAATTTTTTAAAGATTATTTTTGATATTATAAATTTTAAAAGAAGTCACGATAGTAATTCCCAAATTATAGATTTTAAAATCATGAAAAAAAATTCTTCGAAAACCTAAAGTATTTTATATTTCCCTAATACAAAAATACTTATTGATTGATTAGAAAATAAAAAAATCTTTCAAATTACTGATTTGAAGTTGGTAAAATATACAATATGATAATTATCTTCGGTTGTAAATAAGCTTTAAGAACAAAAAATCATTTTTTTTATTTGAAAGAAGATTGCGGTTTTAGCAAATAATATGCACCCTTTAATCAATTGACATTTTTAAGAATTTTTTATTGTTAGAATATTATTCTTATTTCAACTTAAAATTTGTGTGAAATGACTATTTTGATTATTTCAGTTTACAAAATTTTACTATCTGTAACAGAGATGTTCTATCGGCTAGAAAGCGCGATATATAGATAGCAAAAATATATTTCTTGGTTTTTTAGCTTGCCAGTCACTAATCAAGTAGCTTAAGCTAGTAAGATTACAAAAATACAGTTATTGAAGTAAAAAGAGAATCAAAAACGTTTGATATAAGCCACAAAAAATGAAATTAATTTATAATAATCTATTTCTTGGCAATAAGATTTGAACTGAGGTAAGATGCTATGGGTCGTGAATAAGATTAGAAAGTGAAAGTAAATAACATCATTAAACAAAAGTTGAAAAAGTTTCAAACTCAGTTAAGTTTATTTATTATATTTTAATCATGTAAATAATCTCAACTTCTTCATTTAAATTGAAAGTATAAATGTTCTGGATAACTCAAAGCTCTCTATATAAAGATAAAGAGTTTTAACATTTGTTGAATTTACGATAATCTAGCTGTGTGATGAAAACATCAATTAATTTTATAAAAGATTTTTTTAAACTATGATAAGTTACTAAGTTTGCTTTAAATGTCAAATAATTTCCAAAATTTTAAATTTGTTCGTAAACATAATTTCTTTGACTAATTTCAAATTATTGACAATCAAACAACTAATATATTTGTGTAAGGAGTTTTCAAAACATTTCTACTTCAGCGTGTAATTGTATTATAAACTAAATATGTCCATAAATACTTTTTTTATTAAACTACCTTTCTATTTTATTAACAATCAAAGGTTAAACTGAAATGTCACCAATATTCAACTTGCTGGTTTATGTTTTCACAAATTTTATCACAGAAATGATGCAGTTCTTATTAACATCTGATATTTTGATATAAAGCAAATTCTAAATCATTTCGTTTCTAAATAAAGATGATTTTCAAAAATTCTTCTTTTAATAAATTATTTATTTCAATAGTAACAAGTTTAGATAAAAATTAGATTGTTCATGCTTACCTTTAAGCTAAACGTATTTAAAATTATTATAACCAAATGACTTAGATAAGAGATAACAAAAAAGTTTACAAACTGAAGAATATTAAATTTTTTTTCCAAAAACTCTAAACTTTAAATTTCCAAAGAACTTTTTCATCATTTGTTTAAACTCAAAAGGTATTTTTTTCGGTTTTTCATTTTACTTTTTTTGGGTATACTATACACTTATTAGAATTACATAAACATTGCTACAAGTTTTAAATTTATGTAAGTTTGAATGTGTATGTATTAATTAATATGAAAGAAAAAAGAAATTATCTAATTGTAGATATTTTCTAAAGATTTTATAACAACTTTAAAAAAGAATTTGTTGAACTTGATATCACAGACTCTATATTGTGACAAAGTAATGAATAATGAAAAACTAACGAAGGAATAATCTGATGTTGTTTGTGTTGACTTATATTTTTTGAGTTGAAATATTTTACAACGAAATTTTAATTAATAAATTAGTTAAATAAACTGTTTTCAAATGAGAAATGACATAACAACTTTAAGTAAAAATTTTATTTCGATTTTAAGCACGTTACTTGTATTATTTCATATAAACAAAAATATTTAACTTTTAATAATATTATTTTATTTATTTATTTATTAAAATAAATGTGAAGGAGGGTGCCTAAAGAGAGCACCTCTCGCTAACACACATTCTCACAAATTACATCTATTTGACGTCTAAACGAAAAAGCATATGACAATGAAGAATTGCACAGAATCATAGTATTGTAAAAGAGAAATATTCACTGTTTAGAAATGGCAATGTTGGCGATATTATAACAATTCAGCTTTTTCTTGAACATCATAAAAGATTTTGACATGACAATTTGTGATGGCAGATTGTTCCATGTACTTTTTTATTGTTTGATTCATTGCAAAAATTATAATTAGTTGTTTTGACTGTTTACGCCATCTAGCGGATAGATTAAGTTTGCTACAATAATAAATATCTGAAACTTAAATAATCTTTTTAGTCAATTGCTTTAAACTATCTTGAGGATTAAAAATAGACCTGTTTTTTAGTAAACAATCTTCAAAAAGTAGGTTAATCACCAGAATATTTCATAATTTGAAATTAAGAAAATGTATTTTAGTAAATATTTTACATACGAGTTGTTTACAGTAGATGTAAAAGATATTTCGCAAGTCAAACAATTAGAGTTAATCTAAAAAAAAAACTTACTTTTAGGACTGGTGTAATTTTAATTACCTAATTTTTTATTTTAACTTATTTTATAATTTATTAATTCTATATAAAAAAGTATATTTAGAAAATTAGTCATTTGTGTCAAATGCATGATAGTATAATAATAATGTCTCATAAAAGATTATCTAAGTTTGTATTTAGATATTACCAGATACAAAAAAACACAAAATTTGCTGCTTAATTTTTAAAAATCGAAATAACTATTCTGCATGGTTGTCTTTTTTTTCGATTCTAAAAGTTAAGTAAAAATATTAATTTTGCTAAAAATATAATTGTATTTTTTCAGGAATTAACCGTTTAGTATAAACTTTGAAAAAATTTAATCAAAATTGTTTATTGGTGTTATAGTTGTATATTGAAATACATATTTTTCTATAAATTAAAGTTCTTATATCTTAAAGTAGATTCAAGAAATTTTTGTTTTAAAATATTATTCGATATCAGTAGTTAGGGAATTTTATCACTTTAAAATCTTTTTCTAGTTACTATTTAAATAGTGATAAGAGAATCACAATCTGATAAATCTCTTTTTTCGGTCGCAACTGAAATCTCCTTAAGAAGTTTTTTTTTTACTTTTATGCATTTTCTATATCTACTTCAAAGTGCTGTATGAATTCAAAAAGAACTTTAGATTTAAAGTCTAGTTTATATATTGAAAATTAAGTTTATCCATCGTCATAAGAGTTAAATACAATTTTTTTGATTTTTAATTAAGAAAATGAAATTTTTTTGGAAAAAGATTTCTTATATTAAAAGATTCAAAATTAAATAAAAATAGTAGAACCAGGTTATTTTAATTTTATTGTCTCAAACAATTTCTAGGGTTCAACTTATTAGTATGTGATGTATTTCACAATTTTTTCTCATTACAAAATTTAGTAATCTTATTTATATGTCCTAACAGCAATTTAAATAATTCAATTTTTCAAACAAAGGGCATTAATGGAAATCTTCTGATAGCTTATATAGAATATCTGAAAAACTTTATGAAAAATACAAAAAAGTTGATAATTATTGCTGACGTCGTATAACAATATCAATTGATTAAATTACACGCAAAAGTTAACGATACCACAAACATAAGATTGTTTAAACAAGTTATATAACAGTATAGATTTCAATAAAGCGTGCTCCATATTTGCGTTCATTCTTATAATGATGTATTTGGAAGATGCACTTTTGCATCTAACTGTAATATAAGTTTCATAGTTAACCCATTCAGTTTGTGAAGATGTGCATTTTGTAAATATATTCAGTTGAAGTTGATACAGCAATTTTAAGGAAATTATATTACTAACTATTTCAAGATTGAATTTTAAGATGATTAGATTATCGAAATAGTCTTGATATTTTCACAGATACTTATTTCACCAAATTAAACAATTAATACTAACAGTAAATATAAACTAATCTACAAACTATACAAATCATTTAAGTAATTTACAATAATGTTATTTCAGTTTTTAGATATTTGTTATTTTAGCAAATGTTGCGTAATATTGTACAATAGAGTAGCACATGATATATTTGAAGATGATCGCTTAGAAAAAAAGCGTCTTCTAAAAGTGGCGAAAAACTGAAATCAGACTGATATTAAATACAAAGTTTGAGGTCCACCATGGGATTTGAGATTTGTCAAGAATATTCAAATAACGGAAGTGGCAAAAAACCATTGGTTCCCCTAATGTATTTAACATTTTCTCTGCATACAACTGTGAATACCATCCATTAAGCCCAATATATCAGTTCACAGAAGCATCTAATGAATTATCAAAAGCGTCAAAATGAAATTTCTTATAAAAACTAATATTTATAGAAAAACATGTATTTCATTATACATCTATATCAACAATAAACAATTTCGATTAAATTTTTTTCAAAGGTTCTTGTAAACGGTTATTTGCTGTAAAGATACAGATAGATTTTTATCAAAATTAATATTTCTACTTAAATTCTAGAATTGAAAAGAACAAGTAGAAAATTTATCCAGATTTTTAAACATTAAGCAGCAAATTTTGTATTTTCTTTTAGCTGCTAATATCTAAATACCAGCTTAGATAATCTATTATGAGATATTAGTATTATACTATTATGCATTTAACACAAATGAATAATTTTAGAAATATTCTTAAATTAGATGAAACATAGAAAAGTAATATTTTTTTACAGTTGCAAAATAAAACAGTTAAAATAAAATTACGTAAATTTAATTATGTAACAGCTTTTTTAATTTATTATATTTTGTTTATGTTATACAAATAAAACATAGAGTTCTAAAATATTTGTAAAAATTTATAAACATTTTTATACTTGTCCTAAGACGTAACTATTTTATAATTACTTTATCTTAATTGTTAGTGTTGTAAATTACCTTTTACTTCTACTGTAAACAACTCGTATGATAAGACTTCTTTAAAATTGTCAAACTATTAGTAAATCATGAATATTTTAATGAAATTAATATATATAACTGAACAGATAACCTTGTTTCTATCATTGTAATTCATGACTTTTATCCTTTCTTGATGCCAATACCTTATCCCAAAAGGTAACTTTTTCCAAAATATCTACAACCTTCTGTATAGCTTTGTTTATAAATATAAAATTTTTTCACAAAATTTGATGATACAAAATTGTTTTTTGACTTTTAAGATTTTGAATATTATAATTTAATAGAAAGTTATTTAACAAAAAGTTTATGTTTGTTATTTTAAAAAGATATTTAAACTGCTAGAGAGTGTATAAAATAAAAACAGGAAAATTATAAATTTTGGATTTGGTAAATTAAAATAAACATTAAAATTCATTCTAAATTTTATATACTAATTTTAATACTTAAACTACTTCTTTAAAAACAATTTTTATTCTAAGGAAGCTCATTAGATGCAGTAACAAGTCAGCGATATGAAGTCGATTTCAAACTAGCTCAAACCTTTTAATGAAATTATTAATTAAAAAATAAATAAAAAATATTTTAAATGTAAAGTTTGCAGGTAGAAAATTAAACTTCTACCTTAAGGAGAAAATCACCAATCACATAAGTTTGTTGTAACAGGTTAATAAGAGTTTTTATCTAAAATATTTTTAAAAATTGTATTTTTTAAAAACGAACTAGAAAATTGTAAACCTTATTTGATTTATCTCGAGAAATTATCTAAGAATTTAAATGTTAAACACTTTGTAATTCCTTCAGCTCACATTAGATTGGTTTTTAACTAGATTAAACGTTTAGTAAGTAGAATTTGTTTTCTTCGATATATTACTTTATTAATTAAATGACATTTTCTCTGGTTTTTATTTCAAATATTTTTGCATTCAAACGCATTCAGCTTTTAATATAATTTAGTGTTACTCTTCTAAAGATCTAATAACAGTTTTTTGTTATTCGATAAAATTATGCTCGTGTGTTATCTGATCTTAATTGATATTATCAAAATCTTCATCTACTATCACGACTAATCTACTTCAAACTTATGCATCAATGTAGAAATAACTTAAAGTCTTTAGCATTTTTAATTTGTTTATGAACCAGCTGCAATGTTGAACTATTTTTTTGTACAATAATAAATTCTTTTTGTATTCTTGTAAAAAATCCAATTGGGTGTGCAGTAAATTGGTACAATTTAATAAAATCTAATAATTTTTAAAGTTTTTTTTCTCCAAATATTAGTTGTTTAAAAATTAGGGAAATTTATTAAAATATAAATTATATATAAAGAAAATCTGTTGTTGAAACAAAATTAAAGTTTTTTTTTCTGAGTTTATTTTTTTTAAGCAAGTATATTTTTAGTAAAAACTTTTATTAATAAATGGTAAAGAAACTTACCACCACTCATTAAATCATAAATATGATTTAACCATTTCAAATTCTTCAAAATTCGCTTTTAATGACGTCATCAATCTAGGTTTGGATTTTTAATAAGGATGTTATTTGGATGTTCAGGGTTGAAGCCATGAACTGACAATAGAAAGTTAAAATAATAAAAATAAGTATTATAAATAAAATAAAAGTAAGCAATAATAGATACTTGACCTAAAATTGAAAATTATAGTTCTCTGCTTTGTGTTTACAAAAAGTTGTCTAGCTGCTAAATAGCTGTTAGACAGTTGAGGTTATTAAGTATTAATTAATGGAAAATTAAAAAATTAATATTGAAATTAAAGTAAGCTTTGCAGTTCGTGAAAGATAATCTTTATTATTTCAGTTAGTTTTTTACTTTTACTTTTAAATCTACTTTGTTTAGTCTTAGTATTTTTCAAAGATTTTTCACAAAACTGATGATTTTTACTTCAGCTTTCTATCTGATTACTATTTCAACAATAGTATTTAACTGCATCATCAGTTGGAGTTAATCCAAGTTTTACAAAAATTTTAAAACTACTGTTGAACTGAAATAAAAATTCCTTTCACAGCATTCTTTCACAGCCTTTTTTCGCTAAAAAAGTATATTAAAAGACCCATGCTGATTAGATAAAAGTCACTTTTGTAGATTTCCATTTGGTTGATTGATTTAATTACATATAAATTAGCTACATTTCAAGTAAAATTTTTTCAAGACTCATTATGCTGTTCTAATTCACATAATCTGGTAAACTTTAAACAAGATTTGATGTAATCTAATTAACTTGTAATAAATTATATAAAGTAGTTTATTGTGCTTACAAAATAGTTGAATATTATCACAAAAACTTCAGAAGCTGATTAATAAGATGCTTGCATATCTCTATTAAATAGCGAAAAACTGCTGTTAGAACTCCAAAAGCATTTCACTAATTTTTATTAAAAGTTGAATCTTCATGATAACTCCAAAGTCAAAAAAAGTAGAGAAAAAAATATGTCATTTAGATAAAATAAAAAATATATTAAGATAGAAAGAATAATTTGAAACAACTTTCGAAAAGTCAAATTTGGTGTGCACTTAAGTGGAACATTTCAACAAAGATCTATTAACGTTTACCCCAAGTAATAATTGTTATAAAATTATCGAAATGCAAATTTTATTTTAAGAAACTTTGTTTATGAACAAACTTTAAGTTTTTAATTCCGAGTATCTTTTTTCTGAAAATATCTTTTTAGTAGAACTACCATTAATAATTAATAAATTAACTAACTACTACTGTATCTTTGATAAATTTATTCTTAATATTTTTGATTTTAATTAGATTCAATAATTCAGTGAATTCCATTGAGTTATAAGATTACAAAAACTAACTTTTTGATTATTTTTATATTTACCAGCTTATAAGTTCTATAAGTGTTGTTTGATTTTTAAACACTGTGGAGATTTCTACGAGTTTTTGACAAAACTAATATAAAATTTGAAACTTTTTAGATTAGGATAATCTTTAGAAATACAATACATAGAGAAATAGTTTTTTATGTTTTTTTAACCTAAACAAAGTAAGTTTAAATCCTGGTTCAGTGCTTTTCTCCTTACGGTGATAAATCAGTGTTTAACCCACAAACACTAGAACAAAAATACTTTTTATTAAGCAATTTTTTCAACAGTAATTCTAATTTTCTTATAATCATAATATTCTAAAGAACATAATTTGAAGTCGACTACTTGTCGATATAACCTTTACAAATATGGATGTATTTAAAAGCATGAAGTTTATAAATCGTAGATTAACTTTCGCTAGAATCTGATTCATTTATTAATAATCTTTAACTTTAGTTATTTGGAAGTGTAATTTTATTAAGCTAAAACTTTATTATTATTCACAACAACAGTCTTTGATTTCATTAATTAATTGTATCTGTGAATGACAGAAAAAAATCAAATTCAGAATTGTTTTAGAAAGAACAGAACTACTCTAAAAGTAAAATAAAATCAATTCTAAATCAAATCAAATTTTATAAAACAAACTAGAATAAGAAGATGAGCAAAGTGAATTTAGAAGTTTAATTTTCAAATTTATCAAAATTACTTTGCTAAGAATAAATATAAATTGGAAATCTTTATTTCGTGAATATTAATCTAAAAATTTTCTTATTAGTTTTTAACAATGAAAAATATGGTAAAAATATTATTTTAATTTACAAAATAATTTTAACAACAACAAATCAAGATTTTTTAATTTCTACTCATGTTTTAATTTACATTAGAAAAACAAATTTAATTAAGCTATTTTAGATTAAAATGATCATTATTGCTAGTATGATATAATTTTTACTAAAATTTATCATCCTGTACAAAATATATAAAACTATTTAAAAAAATGAAAAACATCATCCAATTTATATTTAAAGGTGGTTTTCTTGAAAAATAGTATTTAATGTTTATTTTTTTTTCTTTAAAAAAAGCTCATTTTAATGTGTAAATTATAAACTATTAGTATTATGATTGTAGTTGAAGATCTTTTAAGTTTGAAGATTTAAAACATAAACACCTAAACGTTTATAAATTGCTACTAATAGAACAATTAACATCAAAAATGATTATTAAAATTTTGTTGTCTAATAGAAAGTTCAACATTTTACTAAAACTAAAAAAAGATGAAACTGCATATGAAACAGTTTTTAGTGATACCCTTAAAAATTTTATGTAATTATTTGAAAACTAGAAAACTTTTTCAGATATTTTTTACATTATCAGTGACATGTTTACAAAAATGAAATAAACTTTTGACCTTAATTATTTTTATCCTATTATCTGTAAATAGTAGAAATTCACTTTATATAAAGTATACACTAATTGTACTTTTGGAAAAAGTATTTCAACTCCAAATTATAATTTCATCAAATTATAACCCAAGATATTTAACTGATCATAAGATTGAAATATGCATCTTGTAAATCGCATATATTTATTATCAGAAAATATTTCAGAGATGAATGCTTGCTTTATCGTTATCTACAAGGTTATACAACTTCTACTTATTATCATAGGTTTTTTGTATCGTTTTTGATAAAATATGTATTGATTGTTAGATGCAAAAGTGCATCCTGCTAATTTATATTAGGAAAAATTGGGCTACGGAATATTTAAAGGGTTATAATTAATCTGCATACAATCTTAAGTATGTGCTATCCTTAAGTTTTACGGGTGCTTTAATCAATTGAAAATTGTATTGAAAATATTATTGTTATTAAGATAATATTGACTCAATTTAAAAACAATTATCAGTAAAATAATTACTTTGCTTTTTGTAGTTTTGAAAACGATTAAAACTTTTTCATGGAATTACTTATTAAAATCGAGATTAGAAGATATTGAATCATTGAGGTAAAATATTACCTTTATAGTCAACCCAACTTCAACATTAAATGTTTAAACTAAATAAACTAATAGGTGATAAAAAATATTAACTATTATCATGTACTTTTCTTTTTCAAAAAAGAGTGTAACATTAAATTAAAGAAAAAGTAATGAGTTTCTATCGTTTCTTAAAAATCATTAATAATTATGAAAAACTGCTATGTGCTCCAAAATTTTTTTATTAAATTACTGAAAACGTTAATCAACATTTAAAAGAAAATTAAATTTTGAATTTGTAGAAGAAATTTGTAAACATCAAGCGATCTCGCCAAATCGATACAACTTGTTATTTTTACTATAATATAAACCTTTTTTAATTAGATGCAAACATGCATCTTCTAAAGTTATTAGCATTAGTGCGTACCAAATCGTACGGATCTTGTTTATTCGAAATCTATACGGTTATATATTAACTATATTCAATCTTACGTTTGTGGTATAGTTAAATTGTTCATGCGCCTTAATCGACTAATAATGTTATTGAAAATATTATTGTTATAATAATATTATCGGTTCAACTGAATATCAAGTAACAGTAAAATAATTACTTTGGTTTTCTTAGTTTTGAAAAAAAAATTTTTAAATTTCGTCTATTTACTTAATAAAATAATAATGTTGATTATACTAAATCATGGTTATAAAGCAATACGTTTATAGTCAACACAATTTCAACATTGATGGTTAAACGTAAATATGCTAATAAGCAATAAAAGTAATAAATATTATCTTTTATTTATTTTTTGTTGACATAGAGCTCAATATAAAAACTACGAAAATTATTTCGTTAGAACTTGATCTTTTATGATCTAGACAATAACAAATCGTTAGAAAATAATTAAAGGGTTAACTTTAGAGTTGAAATAATTTTCAACGAAAATTCAATTAGCAGCCTGAGTTTCAGTTTTCTACAGATAGAAACATAAAAGTAATTCAAATTGAAATATTATTATATTGATGCAATGAGTAAAAAAATTACTTTTTAAGTCTAATGTAAATAAACTGCTTATAAATATTTGTAAATATTTTGATTTTCTTATATTATTTGTAAAACATAAACAAAATAAAATGAACCAAAATAAGTTGTTTGAAAAAACAGAAGTTTAAAATTTGAGCTACAAATTAAAAGAACTGTAAAAATTTTATATTTCTTACTATTATAAATAATTGTTTAATAAATAGATACAAGAGAACATCTTGCTAAGTACTTAGTGATAATAGGTTTTTATACAATTCTATTAATAGGAGAAATATACTGATTTATATATGCTTCTATACATATAATTTTCGTTAAAAACTTTTTGAGACTTCAGTATTTATATTTAGTTTAAAATCTAATGCTCAATGTATATTCAGTAAACCTTTGTTTGTATTTTGACATACAGATTTTTCAATATACTAAATATTTCTGTGTTTTGAACTTTATACATTATGTTCTTATGATATTACTTAAGTTTTTTATCTATTTTACATTAAAACACAACTATATCAGTTTGTTGAAGTTTTTCTTAATATCTTTTGTTTTGTAAAGTTAGACTTTTTTGTTTACAGTTAAGCCATGTTATAGAGTTTGCAAGAACGTTTACAATAAAATTTTTAACGTTTTTATAATTATGTAGGATATTATAAAATAATGTAATTGTGTTCTGCATCAATTTATTCTTCAAATTTTAATTTCGTAATAAAAACACTAATTATCTAAATTCATCAGAAAATTATTTGTAATAATCAGCGTAATATTTTAAATATTGATTAACTCAACGTAATTGGTTAAATAAATTTTTTTTTATAATGATTTCAAATGAAACAAAATTGAAAGTATATAAATATTCTAAGAATAAATAAAGCCTTGTAAGAACTTTGTTTCAACATGTTTTTAGCCTCATACTTTATATAAAAAATAAAATATATACATTATATACATTATATTTATTATATTTTTATTATTTTTCTCTTTCGTACTTTTCCATTATTTAAAACTATATTTTTACTTAAGATATAAAATTACTAATATTTTATCAGGTCTTCGTTTGCTAATTTTCAGATTATATAAATAAACAATTTGGCTTTAGATGTGAGATAATGAATATGGAAAGTACATTGTTTAAGTTGGAAGATTTAAGGAAAAAAGTTATAAAAATGATAGAAAACTAAAAATAAACTTTTAACTAGTTGTTATATTATGCTAGAATAATTTAATTTGCAAAATATAACTAAGGTTCTAACAAAAGATTCTGCATCTTATTGCATTTAAACATTTTAATTGAGAAAAAAATAATTAATAAATTAATTAATAAATAATTAAAGGAAAATTTTATTAAATATAATGAAAGTTATTTAGAACTATAGAAAAGAACGTTCATATTAAAACTCTTTACGAATTTATATTTGCAGTATTTTAAAAATAAATGTTTTAAAATACATTTTATTAATCAAATTCGCAAAAGCGGAAGAATTAAAATTTCAACATTTGAAAGAAGATATTTTGGAATCGACTAAATATCGATGACACTTGTTACTCATTATTAGATATCTAAATATTAGCATTTCATGTCTCCAAGACAAAAGCTTTAATATGTTTTCTGAAATGAATAATTTGTTTCTTACTTTGATGTGGTATGTTGTTTAATATAATTATCTATTTTATGGCAGGTACAAAGCATTTTTCACTTTTTGGTGACATGTTTGAATTCATATCTACAAAATCAAAGTTTCTAAATGAGTAATTTTATTAGTGTGAATAGTTTAGATATTTACTAAAACATGTAAAAAATGTATTTTATCTATTTTCTAATCAAAAAATTATAATTTTATTATTTTACTCTGTGCGCCACCTAGCGGTTATTAGTATTTTGGTTACAGCAACATATATTTGAAACTTAATTAGTATTTTATTGAACCACTTTAATGAATTATACAATTTGTAGATTGGTGCATTTTTCTTGCTACAAAGCAAATTAATAGTTTTTAATTTTTTATTATTAAACAATAATTGATCAAACTATTTTTTGTAAATATCTTTTAAACAGAACTAAAGCGTTAAAAATAAAATTTCAAATTAACTAATTATTTCAAATAACATCAGAATTTATATAAAAATTAGTTTCCTTAATAAACATAATTTCAAATGTTAGCTGCAAATTTTCTTTATTAAGTAACACGTATAGTATTTAGTAACAATTTTTCAATTGGCATTGTCTGAGATTTCAAATTAACTTAAAAGAATTTGCTTTAATAAAAGTAAAATAAGTTTTTAAGTAAAACATGTTTTGATATTACATTCAGTAATTTTGTACACCGATTACATTGTACTTTCTTAAAAAATGATTTGTTTAAAATTAAGTTAGTTACAATCTTAATTAAATATCAAATTTTAATTTGGTTGATCTCTGATCTAACAATTTTTGTAAACCGAAAAAAATTTAATTAAATTTAATTTGGATCTTACTATAAAAACTAATGCAGCTTCATTATTTATCATTATATTTTGATATTGAATCTTTATTTTGAAGTAAAAGTTGTAAAGTTTTTATTGATAGAAATGTTTTATAGAAAAATCAACTGAAATTGAATTATATTTTTAACCTTTAAATTTGTGTGAAATGACTAATTTGTTTTAGTTTACAAAATTTTACTTTATGTAACGGAAATGTTCTATCCCCTAGAAAGCGCGATATATAGATAGCAAAAATATATTTTGTGGTTTTTCAGCTTGCCAGTCACTAATCAAGTAGCTTAAGCTAGTAAGATTACATAAATACAGTTATTGAAGTAAATAGAGCATCAAAAACGTTCGATATAAGCCACAAAAGATGAAAATAATTTATAATAATCTATTTCTTGTCAATAAGATTTGAACTGAGGTAAGATGCTATGGGTCGTGAATAAGATTAGAAAGTGAAAGTAAATAACATCATTAAACAAAAGTTGAAAAAGTTTCAAACTAAGTTAAGTTTGTTTATTATATTTTAAACATATAAATAATCTCAACTTCTTCATTTAAATTGAAAGTATAAATGTTCTGGATATCTCAAAGGTCTCTATATAAAGATAAAAAGTTTTAACATTTATTGAATTTACGATAATCTAGCTGTGTGATGAAAACATCAATTAATTTTATAAAATATTTCTTTAAAATATGATAACTTACTAAGTTTGGATTAAAAGTCAAATAATTTTCAAAATTTTAAATTGTTTTGAAACATAATTTCTTTGACTAATTTCAAATTATTGACAATCAAACAACTAATATATTTGCGTGAAGAGTTTTCAAAACATTTCTACTTCAGCGTGTATTTGTATTATAAACTAAATATGTCAATAATTTTTTTTTTATTAAACTACCTTTCTATTTTATTAACAATCAAAGGTTAAACTGAAATGTCACCGATATTCAACTTGCTGGTTTATGTTTTCACAAATTTTATCACAGAAATGATGCAGTTCTTATTAACATCTGATATTTTGATATAAAGCAAATTCTAAATCATTTCGTTTCTAAATAAAGATGATTTTCAAAAAATCTTCTTTTAATAAATTATTTATTTCAATAGTAACAAGCTTAGATAAAAATTAGATTGTTCATGCTTACCTTTAAGCTAAACGTATTTAAAATTATTATAACCAAATGACTTAGATAAGAGATAACAAAAAAAGTTTACAAACTGAAGAAGATTACATTTTTTTCCAAAAACTCTAAACTTTA
>JAQGEQ010000133.1:0-90000 GCA_034620365.1 Pegea sp. RAD2-039 | reverse complement strand
AATCTTCTATAAGATTGATGTCAAAGAAATAAAAAATGTCTCACAGTTTTTAGAAAATGAAACTAACAGAGAAAATAAAAGTTAAAAATACTTTCCTCCGGACAAACACTAGATCGAAAGAAATTAATAAAACAAAGAAATAATAATTAAACCACTAGATCCTATAACAAGTAATTCAAAAACTTTTATTATTTTTGAAATCGACAATCTGTCGATGAACTTTATAAAAAATTGAATTTTTGCAAATAAATTATTTTCAAATCTTGCTGTTAATAAAACCTTCAAATTTGATTATAATAATCGTATTATTCGTTTCTACATTCAATAACACAACGTATTTAATAGATAAAATATATCATATTTTCTTATTTTAAACGGTGGTTTCTTTTCCGAATAAGCTGAAGAGGAGAGAAACTAGCTTCAAAAAAAGAGAGAAATTTTAAATATTTTTTTATTTTGTGTTTCACTGTGTGTTGCTCGATTAGTTTCTTTGCGTCTCACTTTCTCTTACTTTATCTTTAATATCATTACTAATAGCAAATCCTATATCACCGTTTTCGGCCGAGCTTTTACAATGAGAATCTACCATTTGTAATTTTGTAATAAATTTATTATTTCAATTAGTTGTTTTATAAAATTTGTTATTTCTAGTCTTCTATAAACCTTTTGTAAAAAATAGATTAATGTCTATTTTGAATTAAATTAAAAGCTATTTTTAAAAACGAATAGAAACTAAATTTAATGATTTGTTTTTACAATACTTCACTACGTTTCGATTAAAATTATTCAGAATTTAAAAATATATTCAAAGCATCTCTCGACCTTGTATTTTGAAAATTTTTTGAAAATTTTAATTAAAAAAGAAACAAGTAATAAAAAGGAAAAAAATAATTTCAAATTGTTGTCAAAGGAAAACATTTTCTGACAGTTCTTAACAAACCAACCTTATAAAGGAGAATGTAATTATTAAAATTGACTTTTGTTTTGACAATTATTAGATCAAAAGAGATGATAGTCAAAGAATTGTTATGGAACATTTGACATATTAGTTCTTGAAAACGCGCAAAATTTAGAAATAAACAATTTGTAGATATATATTGATTAACAAAATTAAATTAAAAGATAAAATAATTAACTTTGTTTTGTTTTTTGATTAATGCCATCGAAAAAAGTATCATCTTTGATTTGTTAGTTTTTAATATTGGTTACTATCAGAAAATGAAAATTTTAAAAAAATGTTTTGTAAAGTTGTTTTTAAAACTCATTTCTACTGAAACTATCCAAAGTAGAAAGTTTTTAATTATTCAGACTTAAGAATGCATTTAAAAATTCTATTTTAAAAATACTAAATTCGTTAAAACTTTTTTTTCTAGTTGTAAAGATTTTGTCAAATTATCAGTTATTTGTTTACATGAATAAAATTAATTTTCAACTTAAATCACTTTTATGATGCTACTTTCAGAGAATAGAAACTCAAGGTAGTCTTCTAGTTACTTAATCGATTTCCGTTGAAAGTATTTCAACTTCAAATTGGGTTTCTAATGTATTGTTTACAATCATCTGAGAACTTCTCAGAATTTTTTGGTCATAACAACTTTGTTACAATCTACAGTTTGTGGGATCAATTTTAAACGAAAAAGTATCCGTAATTTTGATTTTGTATTTTTTGTGTTAAACTCTTTTTTGACAAAGAAAAGTAAATGATAATAATTATTATTTTGTATTATCTATTAGTTTATGTAGCTTAAACATTTAATGTTGAAGTTGGGTTGACTATAAAGGTAATATTTTAGAACTATGACTCATCTTACTGATCATGATATTATTAAGTAATCCCATGAAAAAGTTTTAATTTTTTCAAAACTACAAAAAGGAAAGTAATTATCTTACTGATACTTGATTTTAAATTGAACCAATAATATTATTATAATAATAATATTTTCATTAATGTTATAAATTGATTAAAGTACTCGTAATACTTAACGATACAACAAACCTAAGATAATAAGTAGAAGTTGTATAACCTTGTTGATAACAATAAAGCAAGCATTCATCTCTTAAACATTTTCTGATAATAATTATATATTATTTACAAGATGTATATTTCAATCTTATGATCAGTTAATGATCTTGGGTTATAATTTGCTTGAAGTTATAATTTGGACTTGAATAACTTTTTATGGAAAATACAATTAGTGAGTAAGTTGAATAAAGTGAACTTCTATTATTTACAGATAATACGATCAAATTGATTTAAGTCAAAACTTTATTTCATTTATCTAAACAGTTCTAGGATAATGTGAAAAAACTTGAATAGGTTTTCTAGCTTTGAAATAATTACTTTAAAATTTTAAGAGTATCACTAAAATCTGTTTCATATGTAGTTTCATCTGATAACTTTATTTCATAAAAATATATATAAATAATTTTAAAAATTATAGCTATTATGAACATTAAATTTATTTTATATAATTAATAAATAATTTATAATGATATAAGAACTTATATGACCGCAAAGTGAATTATTTAAAGGTAAAAAAATAAGCTAATTATAGATTTTTCTTATAAAAATTTTATAACCATAACAATTCACAACCCCAAGAGAAAATGTTTGACTAAATATTTTTAATTTTTATATTTTAATCTTGTTGTTTTACCAAAATGTTGAACTTTCTACTTTATAGCAAAATTTTAACAATCGTTTTTAATGTTTATTGTTCTGTTAGTAACATTTTTTAAAAGTTCAGATGTTTATCTTTTAGCTTAATTATTCCTCATCTACAATCGTAATACTAAAAGTTTATAATAATTATTATAATTTAAACACTTAAAAATGAGCTTTTTTAAAGCAAAAAAATAAACATTAAATACTAACTTTCAAGAAAACCACCTTTAAATATAAATTGGATGATGTTTTTCATTTTAAAAATAATTTTATATATTTTGTACAAGATGATACATTTTAAAACGTTTGTATCAAAACCATAAAAATAATAATTTTAACCTAAAATAGATTAATTAAATTTGTTTTTCCACTGTAGATTACAAAAAAAGTAAAAATTAAAAATTTTTTATTCGTTTTTGTTAAAATTATTTTGTAAATTAAAATAGAATTTTAATTTTTCTTTATTGTTACAAATTAATATGAAAATTTTAAGATTATTATTTATAAAATAAAGATTTCCATTGTAAATTAATTCTTAGCAAAGTAATTTTGATGAATTTGAAAATTAAACTTCTAAATTCACTTTGTTCATCTTCTTATTATAGTTTGTTTTATAAATTTGATTTGATTTAGAATTGATTGTATTTTACTTTTACTTTTAAAGTAGTTCTATTCTTTCTTTAATAATTCTTAATTTTGACTTCTTTCTGTCAATCACAAATACACTTAATTGGTTAAATCAAATAAGGTTGTTGTTAATAATAATGAAGTTATAGCTTGATAAAATTACACTTTCAAATAACTAAAGTTAAAGATTATTATACAACAAAAGAGAATCTATCAGATATAAATTTATGAATTACAAACTAACATTTTTAGATACATTAGTAATAGTTATATCGACATTTAGTCGACTTCAAATTAAAGATCTAGCATAATCGACTTTGCAAGCAAATGGTAGATACTCCTAAAAAAATGCTTAATAAAAAGTATTTTGATTCTAGTGTTTGTGGGTTAAACACTGATTTATCACGATAAGGAGAAAAGCACTAATCCAGGATTTTGTTATTAAGCTATTTTATTAAGCTGAAATTAAAAAATTCTAATTAAAAAAATGTTGCAAATAGAACAATAAAAATTGAAAAATTTGAAATTAATCACTTTTGTTATTGCAATATAAACTTCAATATTTTTGTAAAACAACAAACTTAAAATACTACTATTATAAAAATGAAAATTGAAACAACTATTTTTATTTATATTAATTACTAATTAATTATAAATTAAATATATTAATTAGTATATTTATATATATTTTATTTATATGAAATAAAATTTCAAACGAAACTACATTTGAAGCAGTTTTGGTGATGCCGTAAATAATTTTATTTGATTAATTGAAAGTACTAATCTAAAACTAATATTCTGTCATAAGACAAGTATCAAGTTTAAAACAACCAAATAAAATTGTTACTTAAAATTTTTATGTGATTTTTCGTGAAAAAAGAAAACAGTTTATATAACTGATTTACAAATTAAAATTTCGTTGAAAAATATTTCAACTCAAAAAATTCGTTATTCAAAACTTCCGAGTAATCCTAAGTTAGTTTTTTTATACTTTATTACTTTGTCGCTATCTAGAGTTTGTGGTATCAAGTTCAAATGAATTCTTTTTTTAAAGTTGTTATGAAAGCTTTAGAAAATATCTATGATTAAATGATTTATTTTTTCTTTCATAATAATTAATACATACAAATTCAAACTTACAATAATTTAAAACTTGTAACAATGTTTATGTAATTCTAATAAGTGTATAGTATACACAGAAAAAAACAATTGAAAAACAGAAAAAAATGTTATGAGTTTTCAGCAAGGAAGACATTACGCAATTTAAAATTTGCACATACTATTATTAAAAAAGGTAAAATATTTAGAATAAATAATTGATAAAAAGTCAATAAAATTTTTAAGAGTATTTTTGATATTATTGATTTTAAAAGAAGTCACGAAAGTAATTCCCAAATTATTGATTTTAAAATCATGAAAAAAAATTCTTCGAAAACTTCAAGTATTTTATCTTTCCCTAATACAAAAAAACTTATTGATTGATTAGAAAAATAAAAAAATCATTCAAATCATTTTTTTATTTGAAAGAAGATTGCGGTTTTAGCAAATAATATGCATCCTTCTATCAATTGACATTTTTAAGAAAATTTTATTGTTAGAATATTATTCTTATTTCAACTTAAAATTTGTGTGAAATGACTATTTTATTTATTTTAGTTTACAAAATTTTACTTTTTGTAACTGAGATGTTCTATCCGCTAGAAAGCGCGATATATAGATAGCAAAAATATATTTTTGGGTTTTTCAGCTTGCCAGTCACTAATCAAGTAGCTTAAGCTAGTAAGATTACGTAAATACAATTATTGAAGTAAAAAGAGCATCAAAAACGTTCAATATAAGCCACAAAAGATGAAAATAATTTATAATAATCTATTTCTTGGCAGTAAGATTTGAACTGAGGTAAGATGCTATGGGTCGTGAATAAGATTAGAAAGTGAAAGTAAATAACATCATTAAACAAAAGTTGAAAAAGTTTCAAACTAAGTTAAGTTTGTTTATTATATTTTAATCATGTAAATAATCTAAACTTCATAATTTAAATTGAAAGTATAAATGTTCTGGATATCTCAAAGGTCTCTATATAAAGATAAAGAGTTTTAACATTTATTGAATTTACGATAATCTAGCTGTGTGATGAAAACATCAATTAATTTTATAAAAGATTTCTTTAAAATATGATAACTTACTAAGTTTGGATTAAAAGACAAACAATTTTCAAAATTTTAAATTGTTTCGTAAACATAATTTCTTTGACTAATTTCAAATTATTGACAATCAAACAACTAATATATTTGTGTGAAGAGTTTTCAAAACTTTTCTACTTCAGCGTGTATTTGTATTATAAACTAAATATGTCAATAAATACTTTTTTTATTAAACTACCTTTCTATTTTATTAACAATCAAAGGTTAAACTGAAATGTCACCGATATTCAACTTGCTGGTTTATGTTTTCACAAATTTTATCACAGAAATGATGCAGTTCTTATTAACATCTGATATTTTGATATAAAGCAAATTCTAAATCATTTCGTTTCTAAATAAAGATGATTTTCAAAAATTCTTCTTTTAATAAATTATTTATTTTAATAGTAACAAGTTTAGATAAAAATTAGATTGTTCATGCTTACCTTTAAGCTAAACGTATTTAAAATTATTATAACCAAATGACTTAGATAAGAGATAACAAAACAAGTTTACAAACTGAAGAATATGAAATTTTTTTTCCCAAAACTCTAAACTTTAAATTTCTGAAGAACTTTTTCATCATTTGTTCAAACTCAAAGGGTATTTTTTTCAGTTTTTCATTTTACTTTTTTTGGGTATACTATACACTTATTAGAATTACATAAACATTGTTACAAGTTTTAAATTATTGTAAGTTTGAATGTGTATGTATTAATTATTATGAAGGAAAAAGTAAATTATTTAATTGTAGATATATTCTAACGATTTTATAACAACTTTAAAAAAGAATTCGTCTGAACTTGATACCACAAACTCTATATTGCGACAAAGTAATAAATAATGAAAAACTAACGAAGGATTATTCTGATGTAGTTTGTGTTGATTGATATTTTTAGTTGAAATATTTTTCAACGAAATTTTAATTAATAAATCAGTTAAATAAATTGTTACCATTTTTTTATGAGAAATGACATAACAACTTCAAGTAAAAATTTTATTTCGATTTTAAGTACGTTACTTGTATTATTTCATAAAAATATAAATAAAAATATGTAATTTTTAATAATATTATTTTGGGTTTGTCGTTTTACCAAAGTGTTGAAATTAGTATTACAACAATATAAATTAAATTATTTTTAAATTTTTCTATTTAATTGTGAGATTAAATGTAGATTTTTTTGATGATGAGATTTAACTAAATTTTATTTTAAAGAAAATACAATCTCCGTATTACTTACTTATGAAAACTACTTAGCTGATAAACAGATGCAAAAGTGAATCGTCCAAATATTGCATTTATAAATAATGGTTTTGGTATTTCAGTGAAAAAGGAATTTTTAAATGTTATTTATAAGCTGGATATAACCTTATGTTTGTGGTTTCATCGAAAATTATTTATACTTTAATCATTTAAAATGATATTCAAAAGATGATTACGATTTTTACTAAAGTAATTTTGTTTAATTTATTAATTTAATGATGTAAAGCTTTTTTTAGTTTTTTTGAAGATCACATTAAATATAGAAATTATAAATGGTTGAGAGATGCAACAACTGTTAGAACTTATATCAAAATTTTAAAATATATTTTGTAGTGAGTAAAAGGAATAGAATTATTATCTAATGAAAAAACAAATTCAAAATGGTTTATTATTTTTCTCTTTTTATTAAATAGAATTTTGTCTTGCTTGGTGACTACGCAAGAAAAATTAATATTTGTTTTAACTAAATATAAATACTTATGTCTCAGAAAGTTTTTTATTCAATTTCGAAAGTTAATTTATGGTAAACTGTATTCAATATTTAAGTAATAAAAATTACATTTGCTTTTAACTATCAAAATATACATGTTGTAAAAGTTATAATTGTTATCTGTAAACATCAGCTCAAATATTTTATATAAAGTTAAATGTAACTGTTAGAAAATTTTATAGTTATTATATATTAGCTTTGTTGCTTTCTTTTTTGAATCTATTGAAAAAATTAATTTTTGATTTTAATAAAAAAAATCAAAATTGTTATTTTTATAGGTTTAGAGTAACATCATAACAACATTTTTTCAATAATAATATCAGTAAAGTATACATAATATTTGAAATACTTTTTTTTTACAACCGTACATAAATATATTTTTGCAAACATTACTTCAAGTTAAAGTCAATAATTTAAAAGTTTCTTTGTTTTATCTATTTGATCAAAATGTCGTGTTATATAACAAAAAGAGGCAAAAAAAACAAATTTTCTAAAGTTGTTAATTTCGTCTTTCGTAAGTCTATAGTAGTAAAATTACTTTTTAAAAATTACTAAAACTTTATTCTTCTTAAAATCATTTTTTTTCTTATTATTTATACAAACTTAATTGTATATCTGACTTTGCAAATTAAGAATAGTTTATTGTCTTCTTTGTTAATTATGCAAAATAATAGAATTTAATTGTTTCTTTAAGTAAAAATAATTTTTTGATGACAAGCCAAAGGTCAAATAGTAATTTTGACATTAAAACTGATACAAAATTTATTAAAAAATTAAGATGTAATCAATTTGTTATACAAACGAAATTAGTTTAAGGTTGTAAGTAGTTGAGAAATTAATCTTGTAAGAAGTTTTATTTGAGTCAGATTTAAAGTGATTTCTACATTAATGCTTCAATAGAAACTTAGTGGTCGTGCTGACAAATAAACATTAAAAGAAAATCAAGTCAGAAGCCATGTTAGTTTTTTTGTTCTTAAACTGCTTATAACAATTATAGACCAAATAATCTTTGTTTACATACTCATCAAATATATATTTTTAGATAATCAAATACTACAAAAAAATCACTTCTTATAATAATAACTAATTTCAGTTGTTTAATCTATTTTCAAGATAAATAATATAATGTTTCGAAATCATATTAAGATTGAAATATTTTTTATGTTTGATAGCGCACTATAGTAGAAATGAAAACTTCAAATAGAATTACAGTTTTTAAAAAAAGTTTATCAAATTTTATTGAAAGTGTTTACAGTTGACCACTAGCAATAATTTTATGTATACTGTAGAGTATATTTACAGTTTTAGAAAATTAGAAGTTTATTTATTTATTTTATTGCAGGTACAAAACTGTTTTCACTTTAGGGTGACATGCTTGAATTCATATCCACAAAATCAAAGTTGCTTCTAAATAAGTAACTTTATTATTATGAATAAATTAGATAGTTACCAAAAAATCTTTATTATTAATTTTCTAATCATAAATTAAAATTTGATCTTTTCACTCGTAGCGCCACATAGCGGTTATCGTATTTTGGTTACAACAACAAATCTTTGAAACTTAATTAGTATTTTATTGAACCACTTAAATGAACTGTACAATTTGTAGATTGGTGCATGTTTTGTGCTACAAAGCAAACTAATGTTTTTTCCTTATGTTTTTTATTGTTAAAAAATAATTGATAAGGATTTTCTTGTAAATATTTCATATACAGAGTTAAATCGTTAAAAATTTAATTTCAATTTAACTAATTATTCCAAATGCCACATAAAAGTTTAAGTAAAAAATAGTTTCCACAGTGAACACAATTTCTAATAAAAGTGCAAAAAAATTTTTGGTTAAGTGATATAATTCTATTTGTAGATTACAAGATTGCTTTAAATTTATTTAAATCAATAATCACAGAAACAAAATATATGGTAATATAAACGTATAATTGGTAATTAATTAAATATAAATTTTAATTTTGCTGCTTATTTATCTATTTTAACTAGAATTACTTGTTTATTATGTGTTTAGAAATACTAATTTTGGTCACAGAAAAGTTTTTATTGATTACTTTGAATATTATATATATATTTTAATGTAATTGTAAAATTCTTTTAAAAATATTTCTTGAAGTCAAATGTAGATTTATTTATAATAACTAAATATATAAAAACTAAAAAAGATTGAAAAATATAACCTAGTTGTATTCACATTATGTAAATAAAAGAAATATTTTGACTATTGTTTCAAAAAAATTGCTTGAAAAGCTAGACGGTTAATTATGAAAAAGAAAATACAACTCGTAATGAATAGTTTTTATTTTTACTTTTCAAAAAAACTTTTCTGAAACTATTTCCAGAAATATTTTGAAGATCAAACCAACAGAATTTCTAAACCTTATAATACTCACAATTTTTAGTAAGTAAATTGTACTTAGTTTTTCAAAAACCTAAAATTGTAACAATCGCGACAAATAAATTTCTTTTAAAGCATTAAAGTAACCTTAAATTAAATTAAACTTCGTAACAAACTTACTTTTATCTATTTATAATCTTAACCTACTTTTGTTTACTACGAAAATAGATTTATAGTCAAATTTTCTTATCAACTTAAAAATCGATTTTTTATTTCAGCATTATCTGTCAACAAGAAGTTTATTATTGAAACTAGAAAAATTTAATCGTTTGAACTTGATCCCACAAACACTAGATTTCAGAAAAGTTTATAAATAATATAAAGTACATTCAAACTGGACGCTACAGTCGTGTGAGAATCATTTTGAAATTTGGAGTTGAATTACCTTTCAACGAAATATTAATTAAGTAGAATAACTTCAGTTTCTATTCTTTACAACAAACAACAACAAAATAATTTAGTTCAAAGCTCTTGTAAACATCGATACTGACAACGTGATAGAATGTTTAGAAATACAAAACTTTTATTTCAGCAAAATTAGTATTTCTACTTCTACTTTAGATTAAAAAATAAAATTAATCAGCAAGTACATCTGAAGAAAAAATCAGACTTTAATGATTTTAACTATTTTCTATTTTTAAAAATGTTCTTTTACAACCTTACACTTTAAAACATACAGTAATTCCATCAAACTTGAAATATTCATAAAAATCTATTAAAACTGAAAACTAAATTAAATTTAAATTAAATAGAATACTTTACAAGTTGTAAATTTTTGTTTTATTTTACTAATACTAAAAGAAATTTGAAAAAGATGACATCAGTAAACGTTTTGATAATTTTTGGTTTTTAGAGGTGAAGTCATCAGATGATGCTTTTCAGCAAGTAATCAGAAGACATTTAAGTTGTTTTCTGGCTAAAATTAAGAATCATAATAAGTAAGGCTTCCAGTAATAGATTTATTAAATTAGATTTAAGGCAAGTTGATTTAAAGTAACCAAAAATTTAGATGTCTAATACTAAGCAGTTTAATAATTAATTAATATTAGGAAGATTCTTCAAGTTAGAGTTTTAGTGATACAAATATCCTTGAAACATTGAGTTATGAAGAATTATGAATTTTATTTTCTAATTTAAACTAATATTTTCTGAGTAAATAAAAAAAGTAAATAAATAAAAAGAAAATTAATATTAAAAAGCAGAATTTTAAATTATCAAAGAATCTCAGTAAAAGCAAATTGTTATTATTTCTTATTTTGAAAAATACCTTTTTGATAAACAGATGCAAAATAAAGTAAAAGTAGCAAAACAACTGATTTATTCAATCATAAAAATTAAAATTACTGAAGTTATTTCTTTTAGTGTTAATTTTAGATTTTTATTATAATATATTATTCATTAATATAAGTTTTTATTTAAAGTAATTACCAAATTAAGAATAGTTATAGGTTTTAAGGTTAATTATTTTTATTAATAAGAAAAGAAATTTCAAATAAAACTCAATATGAAGCAGATATTAGTGATGCTATAAATAATTTTTTTTGATTAACTGAAAGTTAACTTTTTTGAACGTCTTGTCACATTATCAGATAAGTCTTTACAAAAGTAAATGAAATTATTTTTATGTCGTTTTTTCTACATAATAGATACTGAAGTTCTCTTTAGTGATAGAATTTTCGTTGAACAATGTTTCAACTCCAAATAAGGTTTCAAAAGACCGTTTATATTTAGCTTAGCATTTTTTTTTAATTTCCTTGTTTATCACTTTGTCGTAATCTAGAGTTTGTGGGGTCAATCTTAAACAAATTTGTTTTTACAATTTTAATATTAATTTGTTGTTGATAAACAAAGTTTTTTTGTAAAGATTTAAATAAATGTTTTGATAACGTTGAAATTAGTGAAATAAAAGTAATTAAGGTATAATAATATAATATAGAAATAATATAGTAACTTAATAAATAAAATTGAGTTCTGGATTACTGAAAACTGTTTCTTCTCTTGTTTTATCTGCAGTTTATTTGCAGATAAATACAGAGAAAATCGTAATTAGATAATTTAAAAAATACAAATTAAAAATGGCTAAATCAGGCTTTTCAGTATCCAAATTCGTCGATCTTCGGACAAAAAGTCGTTTTTGATTATTCCAATAAATTTTAATTAAAACTAAATTCCATAAAAAAACAGAACATGAAAAGTCTTACACATAAAATACTTTACAAACAATTAATTTAAATACTTTGTAGCAAAATCTTTTTCTGCTCTGTTATATAAACAAGTTTCTTCAAAATATTTTGGCTTTACTAAAAGATTCAACATTTTAGAGGTTGTATCCAACAAGTCGTTTATTGAAGATATTAAAGCTGTTTTAAAATATTTAAACATACGAAAAATTTACTACAAAAACTTGCTTTTTAAGAGTAATGTAAATAAACTGTTTATAAATGTTTATAAATAATTTGACTTTTCTTATATTGTTTGTAAAAAGTAAACAAAATAAAATGAACTAAAACGTTGTTTGAAAAAACAGAAGTTTAAAATTCAAGCTAATAAATAAAAGAATTGTAAAATTTTTAGATTTCTTACTATTATATGTAATTGTAAAATAAATAGATGTAAGAATGCATTTTGCATATTTCGTAGTGATAATAGTTTTTTATACAATTCAATTAATAGAAGAAGTATATTAATATATATATGATTTTCGTAAAAAATAGAAGTTATTCAAATTATTTTCTATTTGAATTTTCGGTTAAAAGTATTTGGACTCCAAGTTAAATTTTAAGTAGCCACTGATAATTTTTAAAACAAACAACGTGAGTTTTTAATTATTTATTACTTTGTCGCCATCTAGAATTCAGTTGGTATCAACTTCAGACAAATTCTTTCTTAAATTACTTACAAGATTCTCGAAAACTTTTCACAATTAATTAATTTCAACATTCTTTCATAAAATCAATACAAACAGATTCAAACGAACAATAATCTAAAAGTTGTAACAATATTTATGCAAATTTAATAAAAGTACAAGATACGCAAAACTAAATCAATTTAGAAATTGAATAAAAAAATGTTGAGACTTAAGTATTTATATTTATTTAAAACAAAGTTTAATTTTTCCTTACGTAGTCACCAAGCAAGACATTCATCTATTTAATAGAAATAGAAAAACATTTAACTATTTAAAAAAATTATTTCATTATATAATTATTCTATCCCTTTCACTCACTACAGAAGATATTTTAAAATTATCATATAAGTTTTAATAGTTGTTGCATCTTTCAACCATTTATAATTTCTATATTTAATGTAATCTTCAAAAAAACTACAAAAAGCTTTATATAATTAAATTAATAAATTAAACAGAATTACTTTAGTTAACATCGTAATCATCTTTTGAATATCATTTTAAATGATTAAAGTATACTTAACTTTTGATGAAGCCACAAACTTAAGTTCTTATGCAGCTTATATATAACATTTACAAATCCTTTTTCACTGAAATACCAAATCCAGTATTTATAAATGCTATATTTGGAAGATGCACTTTTGCATCTGTTTATCAACTAATTTTTTTTCATAAGTAAAAAATACAGAGATTGTATTTTCTTCAAAATAAAATTCAGTTAAATCTCATCATCAAATAATCTACTTTTAATTTCACCATTAAATATCATGAAGTTTGTTAAAGTTGTAAATTAACTCTGAGGAATACAAAAGTTCGTAGTTCAGTGTAAACGATTAATCGTAATTAAATAAATCGTAATAAAGCAAAAATATAAACACAAATTTAACAAATATAAATCGTATATATAATATTCGAGCAAATGTTTACTAAAATAAATTTTAACTCTTAAGGAATATATTTTTCAAAAGTTAAAACCAAATGTAATTTTGATAATATGAATAGTGTACGCAGGTTAAATTAAATCTAATAGATTAATTAAAAACCCATTAACTTCTTAGATAACTTTTTGCTTTTATCGTTTGCGTTCTCTAGCAAATAGAATATCTTAGCTAATAACAAATATCTAATACTTTAGTAGCTGCTGATGAAATTACTTCAATGGTTTGTATAATTTTTAGATTATTTTGATGATCAAACGAAAATAATCTGTGAATCTTAAAAAAGTCTCATTTTTAAAAACAAAAAGTCACATGGTTTGATTTAATTTTTTATCGTCAGTACGACTGATCATTTTTAATTTTAATCATCGAAGTAGAATAAATTTAAATCTGAATTAAATAAAAATTGATCAACAAAATTAAACTAATTTTGTTTATATAATAGTAAACTTATAAAAATTTTCTTATCAACTTTAAATCAAATTTTCAATTTGAACAATATTTGTCAACAAATTGCTTATCAAAAAATTATAAAATTAATTTCAGTTGAACTTGATCCTATACACTTCAGATTGCCACAACGTTTATAAGAAATGAGAAGTAAAATAAAACTCAAACTTTCGTAAAGTATTGCAAGGTTTTCAAATTTTGAGCTAAACTACTATACAACGAAACTTTAAATAGTAAATAAGTTTAATAACTTGAGTTACTATTCATCACAAAATATGTTTGTAAACATGTTATTGGTAATATGACAGATTTTTTACTAATTGAAAACTTTTCATTCAACAAAACTAGTATTTTGCTTTTTATTATCATTTAATCGAAATCATTAAAATCAGCTTGGCAATTCTGTTTTTAATCCAGAAGATAGTTTATTTCATTTGACAAATATCAAAAAGTTTACAAATTTTCTATCATGAGCTAAAATATCAAAGAATACTATTTTGTTTCTAAAATTTTAAAAATTGTAAATTTTTGCCGTTGATATATCAAATTACAAAAAGTAAAAATAACTTTAATGAATGGAATTATGCGAATTTTTTAAATTAATATCTAAAATTGTTAGAAAAAATTTTTTGTAAGCTGAAAGTACTACCAAAAAAACTATTAAGATTAAATAGATTAAAAGATAAAATGGTTTATTTTTCACATGTTTTATTTTTATAAGTAACCGTCTAGTGCACAAGTAGCGGAAAAGAAAATAGTTGATTTGTTTTTTGTAGATTTATCTTTTAGTCTTGATTTGTTTACATTATCTAAAATAATAAAGTTTTTAAAATAGTCAGACTGACCAACGTACTCTTAATTTCCATTTTATAAAATACTATTTATACTATAAATTTTTGTAAACTTGCAGTGTTAATTAAAATCTAATATTATATAACAATAAGTAAAAACAAGAAAATAAATTATTGAGAGATATAAAGAGACAAAATAAATGTTTTGATAAAAGTTGAGTTTAATTATAATTAACTTTAAATCAAACTAATAATATCATTATAACAACAATATCATCAATAACATTATCGATTGATTAAAACAATCAAAAAATTTACTGATACCACAAGCATAAGATTGAATGAAGATAATATATAACCGTATAGATTACAAGAAATTAGTGGTTTAGTATCAAATAATTGATGAATTTATCTGAATTTGGACGATGCAATTGATCATCTTGATATCAAATAAATGTTTCCATGGAAAAAATAAGGTTTCGTTATGTTTTGAGATTTCGTGACCTTTACAAGCTCCTTGTACAAGCGTAATTTGATTTTTCTTAATCTTTAATTTATTCATTTAACACAACACTTTTTTAGAAAAAGAATTTTTTTTTATAAAAAAAACTCATCAATACCACAAACGAAAGTTGTTTTTCAATTCTTGCAGTAACATCAAGATTTTACGTTTTCAGAAAAATAATAAATTGTATTAATAAGAAGTGATCAACAGGTTTTAACAATTTGGATAATTTTCTAAATTTACAATTATTACTTGAAGGCTTTACACATTAAAACTAACGATAACTAAGATATTGTAATAATATTAATACACATCATAATAAAAGTATAGAGTTATAAATGAGCTGTACCAACTCCTATGTTTGTAGTTTCATCAAAGATTACTCATGCTTTATTCAATTGATATTGTAATTGAAAATAAAATTTTATAAAGATTATAATTTTTGTTTTAATTAAATATCTAACTATTCACATAATAATTATTTTTATTTCTTTATTTTAAAGCAAAAAAGGATTTTCATCATTAATTTAAGAAGACGTAATTAAATTAACAAGATATTAATTAACAGTTATAAGATGAAATAGCTTTATTACATCAAATTCTGAAGTTGTTAAAGTTTATCTGAAGAAAAAATAAATTTCTAACTTTTGTTTAATGATATACATTTTAACTAATAAACCAGATTTTTTTAGAATTAAAAGTAAAAGTAATTTAAAAATCATAGATAATGTATACAGTTTAGAATAAATTGAATTTTCAATGGTTAATTCATTAAGAAAATCTAAAAATTTTAATTTTTTGTTTTGCTTTTTTTTTTGGTTTTTTTAATTTTGACTATTTACGCCATCTAGCGGATAGAACAATTTTGCTAAAATAATAAATATCTGAAACTTAAATAATCTATTTAGTCAATTGCTTTAAACTAACTTGAGCATTAAAACTAGACCTGCTTTTAAGTAAATAATCTTTAAAAAGTGGGTTGATCACCAGAATGTTTCATAATCTGAAGTTAAGAAAAAGTATTTGAGTAAATATTTTTCTTACGACTTGTTTACAGTAGATTTAAAAGATATTTCGCAAGGCGAACAATTAGGGTTAATCTAATATAAAAAACTTACTTTTAGGACTGGTGTAAATTTAATTACGTAATTTTATTTTAACTTTTTTTTATAATTTATAAATTCTGTATAAAAATGGATATTTATAATTTTAGTCAATTGTCTCAAATGCATAATAGTATGTAAATAATGTCTCATAAAAGGTTTTCTAAGCTGGTATTTAGATAAAACCAGATAAAAAAAAATACAAAATTTAATACATAATATTTAAAAACCAAAATAAACTTTCTGCATGGTTTTCTTTTTTTTCAATTCTAAAATATAAATAGAAATATTAACTTTTATAAAAATTTAATTGTATCTTTTCAACATTTAACTATTTGAAAAAAAAACTTAATCGAAATTGTTTATTGTTGATATAGATGTATATTGAAACAAATATTTTTCTAGAAATTTTAGTTTTTATATTTTAAAGTAGATTCAAGAAAATTTTGTTTTAAAATATTATTCGATATTAGTAGTTAGGGATTATGATCACTTTAAAATTTTTTTTTTCTAGTTACTATTTAAATTATGATAAGAGAATCACAATCTAATAGATCTCTTTTTGCTGCTGCACCTGAAATCTCCATAAGAAGTTTTTTTACTTTTATGTATCTCCTATATCTACTTCAAAGTGCTGTATGAACTTCAAAAAGAATTCTAGTCTTAAAGTCTGGTTTATATATTGAAAATAATTTGTTTAAATATATTTCGGTTTTAATGTTTAAATCAACTTAAATAAAATACTTATTTAACAGATTGATTTTTAAAACATTTAATTGAGAATAAATAATATTTTAATCAAATTTTTAAAAATAATTTTATTAGTATGTCTTGATTACTTAAAATAGTTTTGTAATTCATATTACTTCGTATATTCATTAGTATATTTCATATTACATTAATTTTAACTTTTTGCAAATTGAATTGTCAACTTTAAAAATTTAGAATTTTTACAATCGAGAAACGAAACAATATTTTTGATTTTTTATCTGATGAAAGAATATTTGTAACTTTCTTGATATTAGTCAGCTGTGTTTAGCTTTCCAGAGGATTAAAAATAGAATTGTCGAAATGATATTTATTGATTTCATGATATAAAAAATATGGATATTTGTTAATGTTTTTTGTTTTCTTATTCTGAATTCTAAATAGAAATTCAAAACATTTAATTTCTAGGAAACTTATAATTTTTAAATATAACTGAGATTTTTCTACTTTTCATTTCTCATAAGTTTAATGCAATTTAGTGTTTGTAGGATTAAATTTAAAAGCATTATTTTTTTGTTATTTTAAGTAAAAACCTTTTGTTGACAAATAATTCACTTTTTATCAAGTGTTAAAAAATTTTCATTTTGTAAGCATTCTGTAACAATATTTACAATATGTTTATAACATCGGAATAAATTTTTCACCTAATTTATTTTTATCTTATCATTTGCATAAACCGGAAGCTTAAATTACTGAACTTATTTACTAATCGATTATTTTCGTTGAAAAGTATTTCAACTCAAAAATAGTTTATCCAGATGGAGCTATGCAAACACTAAATTTTTTTTCATATTTCCTTATTTATTTCTTTGTCGTATTCTACAGTTTGTGGCATCAGTTTAAAACGAAAAATTTATTTTAGCTTTAATTATAACTTATTGTTGATAAAAATACATTTAAAGTAAATTTTTAAAAGTTATAAGAAATTGTAAAGTTACTTTTAATTTAATTCAAAAGAATATTATATGATTGTAACTGGATAACATGAAATGTTTATAAAAATTTGTATTACGTTAATTTTAAAATTACTTTTAATTTGATGTTAAACACGAAATAGGATTTTTGGCTTTGGATAAAGATGTTGATAAATTAAATATTGGAGAGATGTGAGTTTTTGGTTCAAAAATTATGAAAAATAAAAGACTAAAAAATAAAATCTAATGCTCAATTGTTTATTCAGAAAACCTCTGTATTTTGACACACAGATTTTTCAATCTTCTAAATATTTCTGTGTTTTGAACTTTATATACTATGTTCTTATGATTTCACTTAAGTTGTTTACGTTGTTTTACAATAAAACACAACTATATCAGTTTGTTGAAGTTTTCTTTAATATCTTTTATTTTGTAAAGTTAGACTTTATAGTTTACAGTTAAGCAATGTTCTACATTTTTCTCAAAAGTGTACAATAAAAATCTCAACTTTTGGATAACTTTGTAGGATATTATAAAATAATTCAAATCTGTTCTGCATTAATTTATTCTTCAATTTTTAATAATTATTTTTGTATTAAAAATACTAATTATATATAATAATCAGATATGCACTAGTAAAATTTAAGGTAAAATTTTACATATTGATTAACTCAACAAATTTGGTTAAATAAATATTTTTTATAATGATTTCAAATGAAACAAAATTGAAAGTATATAAACATTCTAAGAATAAATAAAGCCTTGTAAGAACTTTGTTTCAACATGTTTTTAACCTCATATTTTATATACAATATGAAATATATATATTTTTTCCTTCAAATTTTCTCTGTCATACTTTTCAAATAAATAAAACTAAATTTTTTATTTAAAATATAAAATTACTAATATATTATTAAGTTTTCGTTTTGCTAATTTTCAGATTATACAAAAATACAGTTTGGCCTTTGATGTGGCTCGTAATTGTTTGTATAGTTTTATAACATCAAATATTTTAAGGGATAGTTATTAAACATTTTTATTAAACCTTTTATGTTCATAATTTTGTAAAAATTTATAAAAAAATTAATTTACAAAATAATTGTCTTAAATTACATTTTACTAAACAATTTTACAAAAGTAGATGAATTAAAATTTCAACTTTTGAAAGAAGATATTTTGGAATCGACTAAATGTCGATGGTACCAGTTACTAATTTTAAATATCTAAATATTAATGCATTTCATGTTTCCAAGACAACAGCTTTGATAAGTTTTCTGAAATAAATAATTTGTTTTATACTTTGATGTGGTATGTTGTTTAATACAAATATTTATTTTATTGCATGAACAAAACTGTTTTCACTTTTTGGTGACATTTTTGAGTTCATATCTACAAATTCGAAGTTTCTTGTGAATAAGTAAGTTCTTAATGTTTCTCAATAGTTGAACACCTTTTTGACGTCAACAATATTTATCAACTTTTGTTTGATAAAGTTAATAAGATATTCTTTACAAGTTTCAGAAGATTTAAAGTTATGTCCTTTTGTTGAAAATTGAAATATTTTACTTGTAGTAATCTGTTTGTCTTGTTTTCATTAAGTTGTATATGCTTTAGTTAGAAAAGGCGTTTTCATACAAATATCTCCTTATCTAAAAAGACTAAAAATGGAACTTATTTCACAAAAAAAAACTTTTTGTTGCTAAATTACTCTTGAAAGCAATCTTCGAAAATTGCAATAAATAACAGAATTATAATATAACAGAATGTTTTCAAATATAAAAACTTTTATTTTACCAAATTAGTATTTCTACGTATATTTCAGATGAAATAATTTAAGCAGCAACATTTCTATTTCTTTATTACTTTTTAATATCATTCAATCGAAACCATTAAACATCGGGTCAAAAAACTACTTTAAATTTAATACAGAATTTTTTTGACATAAAAATATTATAGATAGATATAAAAATTATAACAAATGAATCAACCGTTTAATCATTTGGTTAACTGTTTAATAAAAGATCTCATCTAGCGCCCACTAGCGGAAAATGAAAGTTTTGAATTATTGTTTTGTAAAGTTATTTTTTAAAACTTATTCCTACTAAACTATCCAAAGAAGAAAGTTTCTAATTATCCGGATTGAACAACATATTTAAAACTTCTATATTAAAAATACTAATTTCGCTAAAACTTTTTTACTATTTGTAAACATTCTTTCAAATTATCAGTTTCACGATTCCGTCAAAATAATAAATATTCAACTTAAATCATTTTTATGTTGCCACTTGCAAAGAATTAAAATCAAGGTAGTCTTGTTATTTACTTAATCGATTCTCGTTGAAAGTGTTTCAACTTCAAATTATGTCATAGATTCGATCTGCACAATGATCTAAGAACTCCAAGAAATTTTCGGTTATAACAACTTGGTTACAATCTAGAGTTTGTGGGCTCAAGTTTAAACGAATTGGTTAATTTTTATTCCGTATTTTTTATGTTAAACTTTTTTTTGACAAAAAAAAAGTAAAAGATAATATTTATTATTTGGTAATATCTATTAGTCTATTTAGTTTAAATATTTAATTTTGAAGTTGGGTTGACTATAAAGGTACTATTTTAGAACTATGATTCAATGTCTTTCTGATCTTGATATTATTAAGTAATCACATGAAAAAGTTTTAGTTATGTCAAATCTACAAAAATCAAAGTATTTATGTTACTGATACTTCATTTTAAACTGAGTCAAGATTATTAGAACAATAATATTTTCAATAACATTATCAATTGATTAAATTACACCAAAAACTTAGCGATACCACAAACATAAGAATGTACGCAGATAATATATAACACTTTAGAATATTGATACTTTTTTTCCCGAGCCCAATTTTTCTTAATATATTTTGAAAAGTGCACTTTTGCATCTAATTATCAAATATTGTTTTTTCATAAAAAATCAAACGCAAAACTCAACAATTTTGAACAAAGGTAGAAAAACTTGATATAGTTATTTAAATAAAATGTTATTATTAATTTGGTTTAGTATTTGCTTCTTATGTTTGCACTTAGAAAACAGGAAACTAGTTTAGAAGCAAGTTTGATTGTGATGAAGTTCATTTGACGTAGCGACGTTTCTCTCTAATTAAATTCAAAGATTAGGTGATGATGTGAAAAGCACAACAATTGTAAACAAATTTAAGTAGAAAAATATACCCAAAAGGTTATAAACTTACTCAGCATCAACAAAACAAAATACGACTTGAATTTTTACAAAATATTTGAAAAAATGATTAAATGGTTTAACTATAATAAAACAACCTTTTACCAAGACACGTAGAAAAATTTCAGTAAAAGTTTAAAAATCTCAAATTTATTTAACATATTTTACAATATTAAACAACTTGCTTAATTTTATTGTTATACAGTTAGAATGCTAGGAGTTTTTAAAATATAGCTTCACTAATTAAATGTAGATAAAAATAAAGGTTAATATTTTCGATAATCACAATAATAAGTAAAATATATTAAAGACGATGTTTTATTCACAGATACTATTAATTGATTAAATCAAATAATTTTGCTGTGTATAATAAAGAAGTTTTTGCTTGATAGAATTACACTTTCAAATCACTAAAGTAAAAGATTATTCAAAAACGAACCAGAATCTAGTAAAAGTTAATTTACGAATTACAGACTAACATGTTTTAAAATACTTTAATATTAGTAAAGGTTACATCGACACTTAGTCGACTTCAAATTAAATTTTTCAAAAAAATTGGTTTGCAAGACAATTAGATTTAGCGCTAAAAATGGCTTAATAAAAAGGATTTTTATTCTAGTGTTTGTGGGTTAAACACTGATTTATCACCGTAAGGAGAAAAGCACTAAATCAGGAGTCAAATAAGTTTTGTTTAGGTTAAAAAAACATAAAAAACTCTTTCTCTATGTTTTGCTTTTATAATGATTATCCCAAACTAAAAAGTGTTAAATCTTATATTAATTTTGTCAAAAACTCGTACAAATCTCCACAGTATTTAAAAATCAAATAACAGTTTTATAACTAAAAAGCTGATAATTATAGAGAGAATGAAAAAGTTTTATTTTTTTAATCTTACAACTAAAAGAAGTTCACTGAACTATTGATCTAATTAAAATGATAAATAATAGAAATTAATGTTTATCATCTTTTGCAAATACAAAAACTTGTATATTAATATCAAAGCAACTTTCAGATTATGGATCTAAAATTGGTGAAATGTTTTCCAAACAATAATTAAATTTGATTCCAAATAAACTGTAAAAACTGGTAAGTCTGTAGTTTCACTAAATTAAAAGAAAGCATCAATTAATTGAGTTAAATGAAAATATTTTTGTCAAAATGTTATTATCAGTCCTATTTTAAATCTGATAATTAACTTTATCTATTGTCATAAGAGTTAAATACTCTTGTTTTGATTTTTTTTTAAAAAAGGAAAATTTTTTCAAAAAAGATTTCTTATATTAAAAGATTCAAAAATTAAATAAAATAGGAGAATCAGGTTATTTTAATTTTATTATCTCAAACAATTTCTTGGGTTCAACTTATTAGTTTGTGATGTATTTCACAATTTTTTTCTCATTACAAAATTTAGTAATCTTATTTATATGTCCTAACAGCAATTTAAATAATTCAATTTTTCAAACAAAGGGCATTACTGGAAATCTTCTGATAGTTTATAGAGAATATCTGAAAAACTTTATTAAAAATACAAAAAAGTTGATAATTATTGTTGACGTCGTATAACAATATCAATTGATTAAAGCACACGCAAAATTTAACGATACCACAAACATAAGATTGTTTAAACCAGTTATATAACAGTATAGATTTCAATTAAGCGTTTTTCATACCTGCATTCATTAGTCTAATGATATATTTGGAAGATGCACTTTTGCATCTAATTATAAAATAAGTTTTGCTTCATAGTCAACCCATTCAGTTTGGGAAATTGTTTATTTAGTAAGAAATATTCAGTTGAAGCTAATACAGCAAGTTTAAGGAATTTATAATACCAACTATATCAAGATTCAACTTTCAGATTATCGAATAGTTTTGATACTTTCACAGATACTTATTTCACTAAATTAAACAATTAATACTAACAGTAAATATAAACTAATGTACAAAATATTCAAATCATTTAAGTAATTTAAAATTATGTTATTTCAGTTTTTAGATATTTTTTATTGTAGTAAAAGTTGTGCAACATTGTACAATACAGTAGCACATGATATATTTGAAGATGATCGATAGGAAAATGAGCGTCTTCTAAAAAAGGCGAAAAACTGAAAAGAGACTGATATTAAATACAAAGCTCGAGGTTCACCATGGGATTTGAGATTAGTCAAGAATATTCAAAAAACGGAAGTGGCAACAAACCACTGGTTCCCCTAATTTATTTAGCATTTTCTCTGCATAAAACTGTGAATACCATCCTTTAAGCCCAAGATATCACAGTAGCGTCTAATCAAATCTCAAAAGCGTCAAAATGAAATTTCTTATAAAAACTAAAATTTATAGAAAAATATGTATTTCATTATACATATAAATGAACAATACACAATTTCGATTAAATTTATTTCAAAGGTTCTTGTAAACGGTTATTTGCTGTAAAGATACAGATAGCTTTTTATCAAAATTAATATTTATACTTAAATTTTAGAATTGAAAAGAACAAGTAGAAAATTTATCCATATTTTTAAACATTAAGCAGCAAATTTTGTATTTTCTTATAGATTCTAATATTGAATATTGAATCAAATGTAGTTCAACATATCAACAATGGGTTTTCAGACTTTTTAAAATTTACAAATTTTTTAATTTTTGAATAACTATTCAAAATCCGAAGCCTTGGTAATAACTATTAGAATCATTTCTAGATTAGTTAATGATCAAGAAGTTCTCTTGGTGTTTGTTTAACCTTCATCATTTTTCCTTTTCAATTTTCATTAGTAGGAAATACTAAATTCTAACGTGAAACTTGTTATTCTAAAGCAAACTAAGAAGCTTTTTTTTTGTTCAATTAATGTTTTTAACTGAAAAATAATAATTTGAGTTGCTAATGTGAAATTTTGTGAAACGAAAAAATATAGGAAGAAAACTTACAAGGTTCAAATAGAAATCTAAAAACAGTTTCATTCAAATCATAACAAGTAGTTTATAGACGCTATACTTAAAATAAAAACAAGTCTGTGAAGCAAATTCAGTGAGCCGGAATTTTTTCAGTCTGATATGAAATTTGATTCGATTTGATAAATAAAATATTAGATAAAAAACAGTTGGCTTAAAAACTACTGTAGCCAAGAAGTTTCTCGACTATATAAAATTGTAATCACATCAAAACTAAGAAATCAAACTTTTATCAAAATAACAGAATTAACAATTTTAGATTTCACTTCTGTATGTAGTAGAGATTAAATTTAAAAATATTTAAAACGATGAAATTTTAATGAAGTTTAAAAATAAAACAATTTTAAAGACATTCTAGTGTTTCAACTTTAAGTCAAAAGAACAATAAGAACAATTTTCTTTCAAAAAGAATAATTTTTAGAAATCTTCTAGATTTTGAAGTTTAAAAAAACGAACAAAAACAAAAATCAAATTAAGATAAAACTAACCTTCTGTTTCAAATTTTAAATATTAAATAGCAAACGTTATTATTTACAATATTTTTTTCATGCTTATTAAGTATCAGTAATGTTGTTTTACACAAAATATTTTCAAATTTTTTTCAAGAATGGTAATATTATGAAAAAGTAGAAATAAACAAAAGAAATAAAATTAATAAGGAATAAAAATAGTAGATTTTACTAGCAAACTTAAATTAACATTTTATAAATATTGAAATTTCATAAAAACAAAAAATAATTTGGAAAATTATCCAAATTTTTTTCGTGTTTTGTTTTTATCTTTTAATAGTTTTCCGAAAAAAAATTTATTTCAAAATATTTCACAATTAAATTTCTAGCTTTGGATAAATCTAAGTTTTCAATAAAATTAACTTTTAATAAAATTCTAAGATGAAAATAATATTTTAATTTTTAACAAATACTTTTTATTAGCAGATAAAATTGTTCTACTTTTGTTGAATTAAAACGAAAAAGTATAAAAAGTAAATTAAAAACTTTTTTTGAGTTAGCTATCTTATTGAATACTATTAAATATATTATCTATTGATTATTTAAAAGAATAAATCTATTTTTTTAATGGTTAAGTTTATAAGCACTCATCATTAATCATCGCTGATCTTTAAGATCAACATCAGTAAGATCAACATCTTACCATTAACATCTGCATCTGATCCTCATCTTCTTTTAAATTAAAAATAAACAAATCATTCACTAATGACGTCATACGCTGATGACGTCACCTTCGATCGACACCAGATATTTTTTTGAACTTATGAACTTCCAGCTTATACATCCTTGTCAAAGATCGTGTTCCACTTCGCAGTGAGATCTTGTGGAAAACTATTAAATTAACATTTGAAAAGATTGTTTGAAAATTGTTTTGTTTTTAAGGAATATCTTAGAAATGAAAGATTGTCGAATAATTGATCTTCAAACTAATTTATTTCGTACTTACTGCTACTTTTTAGATATTACTTTTAAAGTTTCAAAAATTATAAAAATACTTTTGTGTAAAATACCATAAATAGTTTTAATAAGAAAATTTTGAAAATTTGAAAATAACTTTTTATTCTCTTTTTCAATTTTACTTTTCAGTTTTTAATCACCATCTAAATGTTTCTTTAGGTTCTTTTAAGAATAGTTTTATTTTTATCTTTTAAAGGCTTTTAATTGAATTGTATTTTCATCTATTAAAAAAGATTATATTTGTTATTTTATTTGAGAATATATATACTTAAGAGGTAAAAATGGATATTTAATTATGATTTAAAAATCATTAATTTTTGTCTGTAAACCTTAGTGTAAATAAAATACCCTTTTTAATAGAAACTGCTAATTAAAGTCTAATTTTTTAAAAGATTTTTTTTATAGTTTCTGATTAAAAATTACTTTTTTAAAGATGTATATCCTGCAAAAACTACTTTTATCTTCAGATAAGCTAATAATATTTTTTGTACAAAATATTCTTGATAATTAAATTGCAAGAAATTAAAAACTAGTAAAAAAACTTCGAATGAGTAAATCCACTTTTTTCAATACATAATTAAGTTTGAAATAAAATCATTTTCCCTAAAAATCCATCAAATCTTCTGACTGAGTTCATTGGTAGCCAGACTAAAACTCATTTCTCTGAAAAACCCACTAATTAACAGTGCTAGTGTGACAGGTTTGTTTGTAAAGACATTCATCTATTGATATAGACAATTTAGAAAATTTTTCGTTGATTTTGGTTAAATTGTTGCCTTTTTCAGATTTAAATTTTTTCAATTCAGCGGATATCAATTTACTGATGTAGGATAATAGGTTTTAATTAGAATTATATATTTATCTTCAATTTTCAAAAAAGTTGTTTACTTGTTCTATGAAAATGCTTGATTAAAACCTTTTTAAATCTATTTTATAAGGAAGTAAATGTGGTATGACTTTTTATAAGATTTTGTTTAATGTTAATTAAACCCACTAATTTCAAATTAATAATTAGATCACCGACAAGTTGTCGATTTCAAAATGTTTGAGGTAAAAGGATCAATGTCAATCATAACTATTAATAATACTTCTTCCTCTTAACAACTTCTCTTGATCTAGAGTTTGTCCGGACGCAAATCAATTCAGAATTTTAATTTTCCATACAAAGTTTTCTTTTCAATTTATACTATGATATAAGCTTTCCTTTGACAACAATTCTAAATTAATTTTACTTTTTTACTTCTTACGCTTTAGATTAGAAATATATAGAAGTTTTTATGTCAGACATATAGAAAAGCTATATACAAAAACATTTGATGTAAATATAAAATTTATATGTTTTGTAACAATAATAAAACCCGATTTATAGTTCAATAATACTTTTATCATTTTATTGTTATCGTTACAATTCATATTATATTCTAAATAATTCTTTTTCAAAAAATGAAATAGTGTTTAATATGCGTTACTTTAAAAGGTAATCCGTAAAAAAATTTTAGAAACTAATTTCATTCAACTGTTTTTACAATAACAAACTAAGTTTAGAAGAACACAAAACTTTAAAAAAGAATTTTTTCAAACAATTTTTATCATATATTTTTGTTGTAAAACTTTAACTTATTATTTTCAATTTGTCTCACTTTTATTGGAGTTTTTATTTGTCAAACTTAAATTGAAAAATATTTTTATATATGATTGTAATTTTGCTATTTATTTTTCAACCACAAGATGTCACTATACTTACTGTATTTTATTTTTTAAAAATTATAATGAAACCTTTAGATCTGTTAAAGAAATACTGTTGCTCAGTGACTTTGAGCTAACAAAACATTATTTTTTAGTATTCATTTCAGTTTTGTTTAATCTCGTACTTACTGTAAGGGTTCTTACTGGGTTTACTAAAAAGTATTTGCAATAGTTTTAGTTTGGAATAATTAAAAATTGTTAAATTAAAATGTACTGAAAAGTAGGAAATAAATTATTTATTAAATTGTTGACAAAAAAAATAATATATTGTCCTAATATTTTAAATGAATCAAACTTTTAAAGAAAAATAAAAACTTTAAAACTAATTTTTCTCCGGACAAATTTTAGATGAAAATATATTTTTATAAGAAGATATGTTCTTAGCTCATGATTAGACAAAGTTATAACTCTTGTTATTTTTGATATCCACCATTGTTGGTAGATTAATCCAATAATTACAATTAAAAAATAACATCACACTTTTGAATTTAAATCTGCTTAAAAGTTCCATTTGATAAAATTACTTGGCGTGATTTGTAATTTGACATCAAAAGTTTGTCAATATCAAAGTTTTGAAATTTTGAAGAACTTGTTGTAATAAACTGGATATTGATTTCATTCACAAATTTTTATGATAATACTACCTAAAAATATTTTATTCATTTATTCTTTGAGAAATTTACTTAAATTTTCTTTTCTTTTTATAAATTAATGATGAATTTAGTGGGTACCAAAATAGTCAAAAAATAATTCTAGTAAAAACTAGCAATAATGAGTTAAAAAATTATTATTTTTTAAATTTCTTATTTATAACTTTTATTTTCACCCTTTTAAATTATTAAGCGACTCATGAAAAAGCTTAATATTAACAGAAGTTAAAAATTTTATTTTATTTTTTAATTCTTCATTCACAAGATGTCTCCACAACAGTTTTATATTTATACTTTTGGAGATTGTAATAGTAATACCTTTTTGTTTACTAGAAAAAAGAATGTTGCTCAGTGACATTAAGATTCAAGTACATTCTTTTTTAGTGTTTACATCAGTTTTACTAAAACTCATTTAATTAGCAATATATAAAATGTATTTGTAATAATTTTACTTTTAAGGAATTCTTCAAAGGTTTAAAACTAAACTGCATTATGCACTAAGTTATTTGTATAACTGCTGAAAACTTATATTTTTGTCAAAAGGATAATTTAGGATTTTTTTAACAATTTAAGTAGGTATTTTTTGTAACTTTTATCAGTGGGTAATTTTGTTAGCCCACAAAACTAAAACTGTTTTCGAAGGAAGTGTTTAAAATATGGTTGTAGTATTTTATTATAATTTTTTGGTAAAAAATTAAAAAAAATATTATGTGTGGATATTATAAAAGTTTATTAAATTAAGTATCATTGTAATATTTTTAACAACGTCATCAATCAAAAATCTAATCGTTAAGGTGATCTTTTAATGCTGCAAGTTATGTAGTGACTGAATTCAAGACGTTTTTTGAGTTAACGTTTCTCTTTATCAACATATAGCCGATGTCAAAATAAGTTTGTTATATAATTTATGTTTTTATGTTGCAAACAATGTTACCCTTGAATGACAACATATTTTTTTTTTATTTTACTGTCATTAAAAATAACAATATAGAATCATCTTCTCCAAAACATTCATTATTTATTTTCTAAATTAAGTAGTTTTAAGAAAATATTAAAGTTTACTTTATACAGTATATTAAATTTAAGCAAAATTGTTTTTTTTGTGTAAGTAAAATTGTTTTTTTATAAAAAATCATAACAACAAATAAGTTTTTGTTTTTATATTTGAAAAAGTTGACGCTAGACGTCTCTGAATATAAATAATTTTGAAATCCTTGCATTGCTTCAGGCTATGTTTTTGTAAGTGATATTTGAAAACTTGAATTTTAAAGCTTACTTTTAAACTTTGTTTAAATTATGAATAATAAAGTTTAGATTGAAAACAAAACTAGTTTAACTTGTAACTTTTCGTATCAATAAAAAAATGAATTTTTATAGGAAATTATTTTTTTATTTTCACTGTAAAGTAACTTAAAACTTTTTAACATACATTTTTATGTATTAAAAAACTATCAAATTATCTACTATTTTACTTTGTCAATTTAATTAGTATTTTTAATATTGATTTTTTTGTAATAAATCAAATTTTTTAATCAACAATAAATCTGATAAAAACTTTTTGAATTGACATGGAAGAGGGGAAAATAAGTACTTTAGCTATGTTCAATAATAGCATAAATAGAATACCTTCATTACCATAACAAACTAGCTATTTACTTTTTCTTGTATTTGTAAAGCAACAGATTTTCTCGCTAGTGAAATTAGTGTTTTTATTTATATTTCAGATTGATAAAAAAATTAAAGTTTAAAACTAATTTTGTATTTTTATTTCTTTTTGATGAGTTATTTTTGTATACACAATTTATTTAAAATTTGAAAAAAAGAAAATTATTTTTCAACAAAAGTTTGTTCAATAAAATTATAAACAATATTCTCCTAAAGTTGATTCAAAAACTCTAGATTACAACAAACTGATAAGAAATGAAAAGTAAAGAAATATTTCAATCAGTATTTAAGGTTTTTAGCTGATTATAAATTTGGAGTTAAATTACTTATTAACAAAACTTCATTTATTAAGTAAGTTGAATATCTTGAGTTTTTATTCTTTATAAAAGTTGACATACAAAATCTGTATTGTTTTAAACCTATTAATATAATTGTGTTTGATAATTACGAATCAAAAACTTTCTTTGAGTAAAATAAGTATTTCTAATCAGAGTTTTAGCTAAAATAGAGAGTTAAGAAGCAAATTTAATAATTATAAATAATAAATTACTACTTAAACGTTAATAATACCATATACTTTGTTTCTGTAATTATTAATCAAAATAAAGTGAAAGTAATCTTGTAATCAACAAAACAATTTATGTTATTTAGCCAATGAAGGTTGCTGTAAGTGGTAATTACAAAATTCCTCAATGATATTAAACTCTTAAATAAATAAAGTTTGATTTAGTTTTTCTAGTTTTTTTGGTCTAAAGAAATTGCTTGTGATCTACTGAAAAAAACTTACTGTAAAAATTTAAAAATATGAAAATATTTTTAAAATAACTTTGAGCACGTTTTTTTCTTAAAATTTGTTTCAACAGTTGTATAACTTACTCAAATCATAAGGATGTCAGTTATAAGGCCTCTGTACTCAAATTAAGATTTTGTAAATACGAAAAAAGACTATATAACTTATGTTAGAAATCTGTGCTATTGATTTTTATTGAAAACAAGGTAAGCTTGATATCAGTATTTTTTTGTTGAGTAATTGTTAGTAGTTTCATATACAATTTCAATCATAATTATAACTCATAAAAAAAGGACCCTAAATCAAAATGATTAGATAAAAGAAATGTTTATATAATTAGCTTTAAAAATTGGTTAGATCCTTGTATATTATTTTTAAATAAGATTATCTATATGAAATAACAATTCGATTAACAACAGTTGTTCAACCAATCATCAATTTTTATTTCAAATTTGTAAACTGCTATTGACAATTTATAAATTATATTTACTATGAATCATACGATAGCAGAATTTTTTCGGGAATAAAATTGAAATATGTAAAAATGGTTTAAGTCTGTTGCTTGTGGTGCTAGAAATCTAAACGAGTTTAACATTTTTTAAGAAAGTACAATGTAATCGGTGTACAAAATTACTGCATGTAATACTAAAACATGGTAAATTCTTTTGCTTTTAATAAAGCAAGTTGTTTTAAGCTAATTTAAAATATCAGACAATGCTAATTGAAAAAGTGTTACTAAATATATACGTGTTACTTAAATAAAGAATATTTGCAGCTAAAATTAGAAATTATATTTATCAAGGAAACTAAATTTTATATAAATTCTGATGTTATTTGAAATAATTAGTTAATTTGAAATTTCATTTTTAACGATTTAGCTCTGTATAAAAATATTTACAAAAATTAGTGTTTGTATTACAAAAATAAAATAAAAATTTGAAGAATAAATTAATGGAGAACCGATTTGAATTATTTTATAATATTCTACAAAATTATCAAAAAGTAAAAATTTTTATTGTAAACTTTGTAGAAAAATGTAAAATATCTCTTAACTGTAAACTATAAAGACTAACTTTACAAATAAAAGATACTAAAGAAAACTTCAACAAACTGATATAGTTGTGTTTTAATGTAAAAATATGTAAAAAAACTTTAATTGAAATCATAAGAGCATAGTGTATAAAATTCAAAACTCAGAAATATTTAGTAGATTGAAAAATCTGTATGTCAAAATACAAACAGAGGTTTTCTGAATATAAAATTGATTTTATTTGTTAGTCTTTTATTTTTCATAAATTTGGAACCAAAAACTCACATCGTTATAATATTTAATTTATCAACATCTTTATCAAAAGCTAAAAAATCCTATTTCTTTTTTAACATCAAATTAAAAGTAATTTTAAAAATGACGTAATACAAATTTTTAAACACTTTTTTTATATCTAGTTACAATCGTAAATTAATCTTTTGAAAGAAATTTTACAATTTCTTTTGACTCTTAAAATTTAACTTTAAATTTATTTTTGTCAGCAATAAGTTATAATTAAAACTAAAATAACTTTTTGTTTTAAATTGATGCCACAAACTGTAGATTATGACAAAGAAGTAAATAAGGATATTAAAATAAAAGTTTTACGCTAATATTCATAGAGCTTGAATGAACCATTTTGTAGTTGAAATACTTTTCAACGAAAATATTCAATTAGTAACTAAGTTCATTAACTTGAGCTTCCAGTTATGCAAAAGATAAGATAAATATAATTTAGGTGACAAACGTATTTTGCTGTTATAAACATATTGTAAATATTGTTACAGAATGTTTACAAATTGAATCTTTTATTGAAACTTGATAAAAAGTGAATTATTTGTCAACAAAAGGTTTTTACTTAAAATAACAAAAAAATAATTCTTTTAAACTTAATCCTACAAACAATAGATTGCATTAAACTTATGAGAAATGAAAAGTAGAAAATTGTCGATTATATTTAAAGATTTTAAGTTTCCTAGAATTTAATTATTTTGTATTTCTATTTAGAATTCAGAATAAGAAAACAAAAAACATTAACAAATATCCATATTTTTTATATCATTAAACCATTAAATATCATTTCGACAATTCCATTTTTAATCCTCTGGAAAGCTAAACACAGCTGACTAATAACAAGAAAGTTACAAATATTTTTTCATCAGATAAAAAATCAAAAATATTAGTTCGTTTCTTGATTGTAAAAATTCGAAATTTCTAAAGTTGACAATTCATTTGCAGGAAGTTAAACTTAATGTAATATGCAGTATACTAATGAATATACGAAGTAATATGAATTACAAAACTATTTTAAGTAATCAAGACAAACTAATAAAATTATTTTTTAAAGTTTGACTACAACATTATTTATTCTCAATTAAATGTTTTAAAAATCAATTTGTTAAATAAGTATTTTCTTTAAGTTGATTTTAACATTAAAACCGAATTATATTTAAACAAATTATTTTCAATATATAAACTAGACTTTAAGACTAGAATTCTTTTTGAAGTTCATACAGCACTTTGAAGTAGATATAGGAGATACATAAAAGTAAAAAAAAAACTTCTTAAGGAGATTTCAGGTGCAGCAGCAAAAAGAGGTCTATTAGATTATGATTTTGTTATCATTATTTAAATAGTAACTAGAAAAAAGATTTTAAAGTGATCATAATCCCTAACCACTGATATCGAATAATATTTTAAAACAAAAATTTCTTAAGTCAAATATAAGATATAAAAACTAAAATATATAGAAAAATATTTATTTCAATATACATCTAAATCAACAATAAACAATTTCGATTAAGTTTTTTTTTTCAAATAATTAAATGCTGAAAAGATACAATTAAATTTATATAAAAGTTAATATTTATATTTATATTTTAGAATTGAAAAAAGAAAACCATGCAGAAAGTTTATTTTGGTTTTTAAACATTAAGTATTAAATTTTGTATTTTTTTGTATCTGGTATTATCTAAATACCAGCTTAGATAATCTTTTATGAGACATTATTATTATACTATTATGCATTTGACACAAATGACTAATTTTTTAAATATCCATTTTTATACAGAATTTATAAATTATAAAAAAAAGTTAAAATAAAATTACAGAATTAAAATTGCACCAGTCCTAAAAGTAAGTTTTTTATATTAGATTTATCCTAATTGTTACCCTTGCGAAATATCTTTTACATCTACTGTAAACAACTCGTAAGTAAAATATTTACTCAAATACTTTTTCTTAACTTCAGATTATGAAACATTCTGGTGATTAACCCACTTTTTAAAGATTATTCACTAAAAAAGAAATAAAAGTAATCATTATGTGAATAGTTAGATAATCAATTAAAGCAAAAATTATAATCATTATAAACTTTTATTTTCAATTACAATATCAATTGAATAAAGCATGAGTAATCTTTGATGAAACTACAAACATAGGAGTTGGTACAGCTCATTTATAACTCTTTACTTTTATTATGATTTGTATAAATATTATTACAATATCTTAGTTATCGTTAGGTTTAATGTGTAAATAGTGATAATTGTAAATTTAGAAAATTATCCATATTGTTATCCATAATTATCCATACTGTTGATCACTTCTTATTAATATAATTTATTATTTTTCTGAAAACGGAAAATCTTGATGTTTCTTCAAGAATTGAAAAACAACTTTCGTTTGTGGTATTGATGAGTTTTGTACAAAAAAACTCTTGTTTAAAAAAGTGTTGTGTTAAATGAATAAAATACAGATTAAGAAAAATCAAATTACGCTTGTACAAGGAGCTTATAAATTTGAAGAAATCTAATAACATCACGAAACCTTATTTTTTCCATGGAAAACTTATTTGATATCAAGATGCAAAATTGCATCGCCCAAATTTAAATACTACGCATCTAATATTTGATACTATAATACTCATTCCACGTTATCTATACGGTTATATATTATCTTTATTCAATCTTATGTTTTTGGTGTCGGTAAATTTTTTGATTGCTTTAATCAATCGATAATGTTATTGATGATATTGTTGTCATAATGATATTATTAGTTCAATTTAAAATTAATTATAATTAAACTGAGCTTCAGTCAAAACATTTATTTTGTTTCTTTATATCTCTCAATAATTTATTTTCTTGTTTTTACTTATTGTTATATAATAATAGATTTTAAATAGCACTGCATGTTTACAAAAATTTATAGTATAAATAGTATTTTATACAATGGAAATTAAGAGTACGTTGGTCAGTCTGACTATTTAAAAAAATTTATTCTTTAGGATAATGTTAACAAATCAAGACTAAAAGATAAATTTCCAAAAACAAATCAACTATTTCCTTTTCTGCTACTTGTTCGCTAGATGGTTACGCATAGAAATTAAACACCTAAAAATGCACAATTGTTTTATAATCTTAATATTTTCTTGGCGGTACTTTCAGCTTACAAAAAATATTATCTAACAATTTTAGATATTATTTTTTAGTAATTCAAAAAACGTTAGTAATTCACATAATTCAATTCATAAAAGTTATTTTTACTTTTTGTAATTTGATATATCAACGGCAAAAATTTACAATGTTTAAAATTTTAGAAACAAAATAGTATCCTCTGATATTTCAGCTCATGATAGAAAATTTGTAAACTTTTTGATATTTGTCAAATGCAATAAACTATCCACTGTTTGAAATGAGAATTGCCTAGCTGATATTTAATGATTTCGATGGAATGATAATAAAAAGCAAAATACTAGTTTTGTAGAATGAAAAGCTTTTAATTACTAATAAATTTGACATATTACCAATAACATGTTTACAAACATATTTTGTGATGAATAATTATTCAAGTTATTAAACTTATTTATAATTTAAAGTTTCGTTGTAAAAACTTGAAAACTTTGCAATCCTTTACGAAAGGTTGAGTATTATTTTACTTTTCATTTCTTATAAACGTTGTTGCAATCTGAAGTGTATGGGATCAAGTTCAAATGAAATTAATTTCATAATTTTATTGATAAGCAATTGGTTGACAAATATTGTTTTAATTGAAAATTTGATTTTCAAGTTGATAAGAAAATTTTTATAAGTTTACTGTTATACACACAAAATTAGTTTAATTTTCCTTATGAAGTTTTGTTTAATTCAGATTTAAATTTATTCTACTTCGATGATTAAAATTAAAAATGATCAATCGTACTGACGATGAAAAATTAAATCAAGAACCATGTGACTTTTTGTTTGTAAAAATGAGACTTTTATAAGACTCACAGATTATTTTCGTTTGATCTTCAAATTAACTTAAAAGTCATACAAACCTTTAAAGTAATTTAATCAGCCGCTACTAAAGTATTAGATATTTGTTATTAGCCAAGATATTCTATTTGCTAAAGAACGCAAACGATAAAAGCAAAAAGTTATATAAGAAGTTAATGGGTTTTTAATTAATCTATTAGATTTAATTTAACCTGCGTACACTATTCATTTTATCAAAATTACATTTGGTTTTGATTATTAAAAAATATATTTTTTAAAAGTTAAAATTTATTTTATTAAACATTTGCTCGAATGTTATATTTACAATTTATATTTGTTAAATTTGTGTTTATAGTTGCCTTATAACGATTTATTTAATTACGATTAACTGTTTACACTGAACTAGGAACTTTTGTATTCCTCAGAGTTAATTTACAACTTTAACAAACTTCATGATATTTAATGGTGAAATTAAATGTAGATTTTTTGATCATGAGATTTAACCAAATTTTTTTTCTGCAAAAAAATACAAAGAACTCCATTATAGATAGATGTTAAAAAAAAGCTTTATCAAATAAAAACAATTTAGTAATTCCTATTTTTTTAGTATTTTTTAAAGATTGTATATTTTTATTTTGTGAAATTAAATTTCAGATGAAACTGCATTTAAACCTGTTTTTAGTGATGCCGTAAATAATTTTATTCAATTTATTGAAAGTTAGAAAGTTTTTCAAACAATATATCACATTATCAGTAAAGTTTTAAAAAATTGAAACAAATTTCTCATCAAAATGATTATTACTTCATTTTTTGTATAAAAAGTAACTCAAGTGACTTAACTCATCTATTCAACTTTTTTTATAAATAAAAGTTTTGTTGAAAAAGTATTTCAACTCCAAAATTCAAATTTGATTATCTAAAAAGTTATAAAAAAGACATTTAGTAGATATGGTCAAATTTACTTTACTTTTGAATCTTTATAACTTTGTGGTAATCTAGAGTTTGTGGGATCAAATTAAAATTTCAATGGTATTTTTTGTTTTTAAATAATGCTCTTTGGGCCAAAGTTGAAATAAAACTATATATATGTATATCAAAAATGTGATTACTTATTTAAATATCTATAAGTTAAGAAATGTTTAATAATTGTTTAATAATCATTTTTAATTTTATTTTATTTATTAATTTGTTAAATAGTTTAAAAACTTTTAACTGGTTAGATTTTAACAGACTGTAACCATTTTTACATTATTATTTTATAAATAAAAAATATTTTACTAAAATTTTTCGTAAAATTTATATTACTTTTTAACGCTGAAAAAATGTTAAAAATACCATTTTACTTAGAAAAAAAATGTCATTTGTTTAAAAGTAAAATATATATTAAGATAGAAAAGAATAAATTGAAACAACTTTCGAAAAGTCAAATTTGGTGTGCACTCAAGTGGAACATCTCAACAAAGAGTTTTTACAGTCTACCCCGAGTAATAATTGTTATAAAATTATCGAAATGTAAATTTTATTTTAAGAAACTTTGTTTTTGAACGAATTTTAAGTTTTTATTTCCGAGTATTTTTTTTCTGAAAGTATATTTTTAGTTGAACTATTATTAATAATTATTAAATTAACACTGTATCTTTCATCAATTTATTCTTAATATTTTTGATTCTAATTAGATTCAATAATTCAGTGAATTCCATTGACTTATAAGATTACAGGAACAACATTTTTGATTGTCTTTATATTTACCAGCTTATAAGTTCTATAAGTGTTATTTGTTTTTTAAACACTGTTGAGATTTGTACGAGTTTTTGACAAAACTAATATAAATTTGAAACTTTTATGTTTGTATAAAAATACAATACATAGAGAAAGAGTTTTTTGTGTTTTTTTTTTAACCTAAACAATAATAATTTGAATCCTGGCTTAGTGCGTTTCTCCTTACAGTGATAAATCAGTGTTTAACCCACAAACACTAGAACAAACATACTTTTTATTAAGCAATTACTTCAACAGTAATTCGATTTTTCTTGTAATCATATAATTCTAGAAAGCTTAATTTGAAGTCGACTACGTGTCGATATAAACTGTACAAATTTTAAAGTATTTAAAAGCGTGGTAGTCTGTAAATCGTAAATTAACTTTAGCTAGATTCTGTTACATTTATTAATAATCTTTAATTTTAGTATTTTGAAAGTGTAATTTTATCAAGCTAAAACTTCATTATTACTCACAACAACAGTCTTTGATTTCATTAATTAATTTTATCTGTGAATGACAGAAAAAAATCAAAATTCAGAATTTTTTTAGAAAGAATAGAACTACTCTAAAAGTAAAGTAAAATCAATTCTAAATCAAATCAAATTATATAAAACAAACTAGAATAAGAAGATGAGCAAAGTGAATTTAGAAGTTTAATTTTCGAATTTATCAAAATTACTTTGCTAAGAATAAATATAAAATGGAAATCTTTATTTTAAAATTAATAATCTTTAAATATTTTTATTCGTTTTTAACAATGAAAAATTTTTTTTAAATATTAATTTAATTTACAAAATAATTTTAACACAAACAAATAAAGATTTTTTAATTTTTACTCCTTTTTTAATCTACAGTAGAAAAACTAATTTAATTAAACTATTTTAAGTTACAATATTTATTTTAAATGTTGTGATATCAACTTTTTCCAAAATTTATTATCTTGCACAAAAAATATAAAACTATTTAAAAAAATGAAAAACATCATCAAAATCATATTTAAAAGTGGTTTTCTTGAAAAAGAGTATTTATTGTTTATTTTTTGCTATAAAAAACTCATTTTAGAGTGTAAATTATTAACTATTAGTAGAACGATTGTAGATGAAGATTTATTAAGCTTAAAGATTTAAAATATCAACGTCTGAACTTTTAAAAACTGTTACTAACAGATAAACATTGAGTAAAAAAAAGTATTAAAATTTTGTTGTTTAATAGAAAGTTCAACATTTTGCAAAAACTAAAAAAAGATGAAACTGCATATGAAACAGTTTTTAGTGATACTCTTAAAAATTTTATGTAATTATTGAAAACTAGAAAACTTTTTCAGATATTTTATCACATTATCATTGATATGTTTACAAAAATAAATAAAATATTTGACATAAATTATTTGTATCTTATTATCTGTAGATAATAGAATTTCACTTTATTTAAACTGTACACTAATTGTATTTTTATACAAAGTATTTCAACTCCAAATTATAACTTCAATACCCCAAGTTCATTAACTGATCATAAGATTGAAATATACATCTTGTAAATCACATATATTTATTATCAGAAAATATTTCAGAAATGAATGCTTGCTTTATCGTTATCCATACGGTTATACAACTTCTACCTATTATCTTAGATTTGTTGTATCGTTAAGTTTTACGAGAACTTCAATCAATTGATTTAATTTAATTTAATCAATTTATAACATTAATGAAAATATTATTATTATAATAATATTATTGGTTCAATTTAAAATCAAGTATCAGTAAGATAATTACTTTGGTTTTTGTAGTTTTAAAAAAGTTAAAACTTGCTTTTATCGTTTGCGTTCTCTAGCAAATAGAATATCTTGAACATTAATAGTCTCTGGATAAATTACTTTAATGGTTTGTATGATTTGCAAACTATTTTGAAGATCAAACGAAAATGATATCTGAGTCTTATAGTACTCTCAATTTGTAAAACAGAAAGTCACGTGGCCTTTGATATATTTTTTCATCGTCGGTACGATTGATCATTTTTATAGTTTATAACCAGTTTATAACCAGTTATGAAAGTGATAAAAAACTAAAAATAAATTTTTAAATAATTGTTATAATGTGTTAGAATAAATTTATTTGCAAATTATGACTAAGGTTTTTTACAAAAGATTCTGAATATTTTTGCATTTAAACATTTTTATTGAAAAAAAGACTTCATAGCTGACGTCATAATTGTTTGTACAATTTCATAACATCAAATATTTTAAAGGAAAGTTTGGTAATACTTTAAAAAAGAACGTTGCTATAACTGTTTTGTTCGTACTTTTTACGAATTTAAATTTATAGTATTTAAAAAAATAAATTGTTTTGAAATACATTTTATTAAACAAATTTTTAAAATAAAATAAAATATTAAATTAAATATAAATAATTAATAATATATATTAATTAATAATTAAATATAAAATATTACTTAAAATAATATATTTAAGTAATAAAATAAAATTTTAACATTTGAAAGAAGGTAATTTGAAATTGACTAAATGTCGATGACACCTTTTACTAATATTTAAATATCTAAAGATTAATGCATTTCACATCACCGAGACAACAACTTTGATATATTTTCTGAAATGAATAATTTGTTTCGTAATTTGATATGGTATGTTCTTTAATATAATTATTTATTTTGATGCATGTACAAAATCTGTTTTCAGTTTTGGTGACATTTTTGAATTCATATCCATAAAATCAAAAGTGCCTCAAAATAAGTAAATAATAATAAGCTTAGATAGTCAACAAAAAATCTTTATTATCAATTTCCTTATCAAAACTTATAATTTTTTCTTTTTACTCCTTGCGTCACCTAGCAGTTAGCGTATTTTGGTTACAACAACAAATATTTGAAACTAAATTAGTATTTTATTGAGCCACTGTAATGAATTGTACAATTTGTAGATGGGTGGATGTTTTTTGCAACAAAATAAATTAATATTTTTCCATTTTTTATTGTTAAAAAATAATTGATTAAACATTTTTTTGTAAATATTTTTTCAACGTTTTTAAAAATATTTTTGTAAATATTTTGTTGAATTTCATTTTAAAAGATTAAAGTATACCTAATTTTCGATGAAACCACAAACATAAGTTATTATGTGGCTTATATATAACATTTAAAAATCATTTTTCACTGAAATACCAAATCCAGTATTTATAAATGCATTATTTGGAAGATGTACTTTTGCATCTGTTTATCAACTAAGTATTTTTCATAAGTAAGAAATACAGAGATTGTATTTTCTTTAAAAAAAAATTTAGTTAAATCTCATCATCAAATAATCTACATTTAATTTCACCATTAAATATTATTAAGTTTGTTAAAGTTGTAAATTAACTCTGAGGAATACAAAAGTTCCTAGTTCAGTGTAAACAGTTAATCGTAATTAAATAAATTGTTATAAGGCAAATATAAACACAAATTTAACAAATATAAATTGTATATATAAAATTCGAGCTAATAATTACTAAGATCAATTTTAACAGTTAAAGAATATATCTTTCAACATTTAAATCCAAATGTTACTTTGATAATATGAATAGCGTAGACAGGCTAAATTAAATCTTTAAAATTAGTTAAAAACCCATTAATTTTAACTTTTTGTTTCTATCGTTTACGTTTTCTAGAAAATAGAATATTTTGGCTGATAATAAATATCTAATACTTTGATATTCTCTGGAAAAATTACTTTAATGATTTTTTTGATTTCTAAGTTTTTAATTCATTTTGAAGATCAAACGAATATAATCTCTGAGTCTTATAGTACTCTCAATTAAAAAAAGTCACATGACTTTTGGTTTAATTTTTCATCATCAGCACGACTGATGGCTTTTAATTTTAATCATTAAAGTAAAAACAACTTTAAATCTTAATTAAATACAACTAGATAAGAAAAATTAAACTAATTTTATTTGTATAATAGTAAACTTATAAAAAATTTTCTCATCAACTTTAAATCAAATTTTCTATTTGAAAAATATTTGTCAACAAATTATCAATGCTTATCAATAAAATTATAAAATTAATTTCATTTGAACTTGATCCCATACACTTGAGATTGCAACAACGTTTATAAGAAATGAGAAGTAAAAAAAAACTCAATCTTTCATAAAGGATGGCAAAGTTTTCAAGTTTTGAGCTACAGTACCTTACAACGAAATTTTAAATAATAAATAAGTTTAATAACTTGAGTTATTATTCATCACAATATATGTTTGTAAACATGTTATTGGTAATACGACAGATTTTTTACTAATTGAAAACTTTTCATTCAACAAAACTAGTATTTTGCTTTTTATTATCATTTAATCGAAATCATTAAATATCAGCTCGGCAATTCTGTTTTTTCTATCATTGGATGAAATATCAAAAAATTTTATTTTGTTTATAATTTTTTTAAAGTTGTAATTTTTTGCCATTGATATATCAATTTACAAAAATTAAAATTAATTTTAAAGAATGGAAACTACATGAATTACTAACTTTTTCCAGACTCTTAAAAAAACAAAAATGTCTAAATATGTTATATAATATTTTCTTTAAACTGAAAATAATACCAAAAAATAATATAATTATAATAAATGTTGCATTTTTTATAGTTTTTTTAGATAATAAACCGTCTAGCGCCAAGTAGCGGAAAAGTAAACAGTTGATTTGTTTTTTGTAGGTTTATCTTTTTTCCTGATTTGTTTACATTATTTAAAACAATAAAGATTTAAATAGTCAAGTAACCAATGTACTAATAATTTTTAATTTATAAAGTACTTAATAATGGAGTTAAACCAAGAAATAAAATAACTGTTTTTGATAGAAGCTAAGTTTAATGATACTAAAATTTAATTTGAACTAATAGTATCTTTATAACAATAATATCAACAAAAACATTATTGATTGATTAAAGCAATCGAAAAATTTACCGATATCACAAACATAAGATTGAATGAAGATAATATATAACCGTAAAGGTTGCGGGGAAAGCCGGTTTAAGTGATGAAATAAGAGTCTTTTTATTGATTTATTTTGGAAGAAGCACTTTTGTATCTGATTATCAAAATTTTTTAGTTACAGTTTTCTTTTACTTTTTAATCATTGATTTATTCATTTAAGTCAACATTTTTTAAGAACAATAGTTTTTCTGCATAAATTCTAACGATACCACAAACGAAGATTATTTCTCATAAGAATATCAAGATTGAACGTTTTCTATAAATTGCTTAAAATCGTTAAAATCTGTTTTCTATTAGCAGTTTTCTTTGTAATTTCTTTTAAATATTTTTGAGTTCATTAATCCATATTTTCTTAACTGAGTATTTTTGGCTGTTTAAAAACTAAAAATACGTTTTCGCATTTGTAATGAGTATTTTTGTTAAACAATTATATTTGTTTTGAAATTGGTCAATCGTTTTTAAATTAGATAAATTGTGAAGGTACTTGTTAGCAGGATATTACTAATAGATTAAAATCGGAATATTTAAAAATGTTTAAAGTCTGTTGTTTTTGGTGCTAGAAAAGTTTAACATTTTTTAAGAAAGTACAAAGTAATCGGTGTACAAAATTACTGCATGTAATATCAAAACATGTTAACTTCTTTTACTTTTAATGAAGCAAATTGTTTAAGTTCATTTGAAATCTCAGACAATGCCAATTGAGGAAGTGTTACAATGATATACATGTTAATTAAATACATAAAATTTGCAGATAACATTAAAAATTCAGTTCATTATGAAAATTATACTTTATTTAAACTTCAATGTTATTTAAAAAAATTTGTTAATTTGAAATTTTATTTTTGACGATTTAACTATCTGTGCTTTAATGTACTTATTAATTTTAATTCTGAATTAATTAAAATTCAGTTTTTAATAGCTGAATTATTTTTTATACAATAATAAATTCTTTTCGTTTTCTTTTAAAAAATCAAGTATGGTGTAAAGTAAATTAGTAAAATTTAGTAAAATCTAACAATTTTTAAAGATTTTTTTCCAAATATTAGATGTTAAAAAAATAGGAAAAAGTATTAACACATATATTAATATATATATAGAGAGAGAGATTTTGATAATTAAGTGATATCTTTACCACGCAATAATTAACTTTTATTATGGATAAAATATACAAACACGTACGTCTGTAGTCTAGCAACATCATCAATTGATTGATATAATTATTAAAAATATTGCTGTTTTTAACATTATTCTTAGTACAGTTCTAAATCTATTTATCAGTAAAATAACTATTTTCATTTTTTTCACTTCAAAACCAAAATTGAACTTTTTGCTGAAATTTATAAAACAAACAATCTTTAGATTTTAAGTTGTAAATATCAAAAGCGATTTGCTAATCTACAAAAATATAAAACTTTCAAACATTTAAGTTTAAATGTATCTATAACATACGAACTGATATTTATATGGTGTAATATAAACTTTAAATAATACAGCAAGCATTTTTTGATATTTAAACACAAATTAATTTTGATAATTCGAATACTTTATACAGTTTACAATAAATTAGCTTTTTATTACTAGTCCAAAAACCAATTAAATATATTTGTATGTTTTTTTATACGCCACCTAGCGGATATAATATTTTACTTACAATAAAAAAATTCTAAAACTTTAAAAGTCTTCTAATAATTTACTTCAAAGATTTTTATCTTTGTGTAATGGTTTGTGTTATTGTTTTGGTTAATTGTTTATTGTTTTCATATAAAATTCTACCGATTTATCAAAACTTTTCTAAAATTAAAAATCCAAAAATTCTTTAGAATATAAATCATTTCAACTTGTTATTCAAATTATTAGTTATTAACAACTGACTAATTTTGCTGTAATAAGAATGTTATTTGTAAACATTCTGGCATTTTATCGGTAGCATGATTACAACAATGTAATGAACTTCTAATGTAAATAATCTTTATTTCTTTATTTCTACAAAATAAAAACAAAATTCAATCAACTTATTTACTAATTAAACTTCTGTAGAAAAGTGTTTCAAAAAATTTTCATTATTAAATTCTTAATCAGAAAATAATAATTTTTTCTTTTTACTCCTAGCGCCACCTAGCGGTTATAGTATTTTGGTTACAACAACAAATATTCTGAAACTTAATTAGTATTTTATTGATGCACTTTAATGAATTATATAATTTGTAGATTGGTGGATGTTTTGTACAACAAAGCAAAATAAATTTTTCTTTGTTTTTTTATCGTTAAAAATTAATTGATAAGGCTTTTTTAGTAAATATTTTTTATACAGAGTTAAATCGTTAAAAATTAAATTTAAAATAATTAATTGTTCGAAATGCCACATAAAACCTTATTTAAAAAATAGTTTCCACAGTGAACAAATTTTCTAATGATAGCTGCAAAAAAAATTTGGTTAAATAACATAATTCTATTTATAGATTACAAGATTGCTTTAAATTTATTCTAATCAATAATCACAGAAACAATTTATCTGGCATTTTAAACGTGTAATTATTAATTTATTAATTATAAATATTAATTTTGTTGCTTAGTTTTCTATTTTAACTAGAATTCTCAGTAGAAATACCGAGTTTGCTCAAAAAAAAAGTTTTTATTCATAATTATTAAATACAATTATATTAAAAGGTGTACATCAATGAAATAAACCTCTAAGTATAAATTTGTTGTATGTCAACTTTTGTACAGAATAAAAACTCAAGATATTCAACTTACTTAATAAATGAAGTTTTGTTGAAAAGTAGTTTAACTCTAAATTTTTAAGCAGCTAAAACCTAAAATACTGATTGAACAATTTTTTACATTTTGCTTATGTGGCAAGCCAACAGATAATTAAGATGATTTTATTGAGTTTTTTGTTGAATATTTTCCCTTCGCGTAGTATCTGTAATTATGCATAAAATTTTCAGTTTCAATAGAATTGTTAGAATTTTGATGAATGAATGAAACAACAACTAAAGCTAATTAAATCATTAATTTGATTGAGTAATTGAAATACAAACTTTTGTTATTTGTAGAAATAATTTAACTTAATTTTTATTTGTATAACAAATTGTATTGAATTGCCGAAAATAGAAACTTGAATAAAGTTTAACAGAGAATTTCTCCTAGCAAACGGAATTGTAAAATATCGAGTAATCTGAAGAAAGATGAAAATCGTGTCAATTCTTCCGATGAATAAAACTTGTTTAATAAACAGACGCAAATATGCAACTTTAAAAATTATGAGAATCCTATTTGCTTGTTGCTTCACTCTTCAGTTATATACTTATATATTATCGGCATAAAATCTGATGTTTTGGTGTCGTTGAATGTTGCTTATTTTATAAATACATTTTGAATTTTATTTAAAATATTATTGTGATAAGGATATTATAGGTTTGCTTTTGAAACAGATATCAGTCAAATAATTATCTTACTTTTCTTAGCTCATAAAAGCTAATTTAAAATTATTTAAACTCTAAACTATTTGTATTAAGATTGTAAATGGAGATTTTTTTAAGCTAAAATAAAAAAAGTTTAATTAAAAAAATTGTTGCTACAAAAGATAGAAAAATATAACATAATTTTATTCTAATTCTATAACATTATGTAAATAAACGAAATATTTTGACTAATGTTTGGAAAAAATTGCTTAAAAAGCTAAACGGTTAATTATGATAAGGAACAAACAACTTGTAATGATTAGTTTTCATTTTTACTTTTCAAAAAAATTTTCTAAAACTATTTCCAGAAATATTTTGAAGATTAAACCAACAGAATTTCTAAGACTTATAATACTCACAATTTAAAAACAAACAAAAGATCACATGACTGTTTACTTAGTTTTTTAAAAACCTCAACTTGTTACAATCGCGGCAAATAAATTTCGGTTGAAACATCAAAGTAACTTTAAATTAAATAAAACTTCGTAACAAACTTACTTTTAATCTATTTTTAATCTTAACCTACTTTTGTTTACTACAAAAATAGATTTATAGTCAAGTTTTCTTATCAACTTAAAATCGATCTTTATATTTCAGCATTATCTGTCAACAAGAAGTTTATTATTGAAACTAGAAAATTTTAATCGTTTGAACTTGATCCCACAAACACTAGATTTCAGAAAAGTTTATAAATAATAAAAAGTACACTGAAACTGGACGCTATAAACGTGTTTATAAAATTTTGGTATTTGGAGTTGAATTACTTTTCAACGAAATTTTAAGTAAATAGAATAAGTTGAGATTCTATTCTCTACAACAAACAACAACAAAATAATTTAGTTCAAAGCTCTTGTAAACATCGATACTGACAACGTGATAGAATGTTTAGAAATACAAAACTTTTATTTCAACAAAATTAGTATTTCTACTTATACTTTAGATTAAAAAATAAAATAAATCAGCACAATATATTTTTTTGTTTTATATCATTTAACGGAAATCAATCAGTATCAGTTTGACAAATCTCTTTTTAATAATCATAAAAGTTCAAATCAATCGACAAATATCAAGAAATTTGAACATTCTTGTTTGTAAGATGAAATATCATATATTATTTTTTTGTTTACAGAATTGTAAACGTTTTAATTTTTAAAGGTTAACAATCTAATTTAAAAATAATAAATTTTATACTAATATCAACTATCAATTTATTTTAAATTATAAATATTGACAGTTATCTTATAGTTAGTAATTTAATGAAAAATATTTTTACTTTGTAAGAAGAAATTTGAGGAAAAACTAAAAATTTAGATTATCATTTTCAATTGCTGATCTTACAAGGAGCCATTTAGCGTTCTATTGCCTTTATTCTAATGCTTTGAAGATTTCAGATAAAAGTATTTAAAGTTTTTGGTAAAATGTAACCTGAAAACGTAAACATAAACCAATCTACAAATTAAACAAATCTGTAAAATAATTTAACAGAAGACTATTGAAGGTTTAAATATTTGTTGTTGTGCGCATCTTACAAAAAAGTTATGAACCATTTTTATTTCAGATCTAAAAAACTAAAAATATTAAAAAATTTAAATTACACTTCTACAAGGAAGATGTAAACATCAAGCAATAAAAAAAATTAATTAAAAGAAAATTACAATATTTGATAATTAGATGCAAGCGTGCATCTTTCAAATAAATAGGTAGAAGAAGAATCAGTGGCTAATCGTTTCCACTTCCCCGTAAGCTTTACGGTTACATATTATCTTCATTCAATCTTATGTTTGTGGTATCAGTAAATTTTTTGATTGCTTTATTCAGTCGATTATGTTATTGATAATATCATTTTTAGCTGAACTTCTATCTAAACGGTTTTTTTTATTTCTTTATTCTTCTCAATGAATAATATTGTTAGTTGTAATTATAATGTTACATAATATTAAATTTTAATTTAAACTGAATGTGTTATGGTGTAAATAGTATTTTAAAAATTTAAAATAAATAGTACATTGGTCAGTGTGGTTATTTAAAAACTGTATTGTTTTAGAAAATGTAAACAAGTAAGAACTACGAGATAAATCTACAAAAAACAAATCAACTGTTTCTTTTTCCGCTACTTGGCGCTAGACGGTTTTTTTTTGTCAAAAAACACTTTAAAAAATTTTTTTAATCATTTTTTTATAATTTTAAAATTTTTGTGGTATTACTTTCAGTTTAAAGAAAATATATTCTGACAATTTTAAATATTTACGTTTTTTTAAGAATCAAGAAAAGGTTGGTAATTGGTAGTTTCCATTCATAAAAATTAATTTTACTTTTTGTAAATTGATATATCAAGAGCAAAAAATTACAACTTTTAAAACTTAAGAAACAAAATAATATTGTTTGATATTTCATCTCAAGATAGAAAAAAAAAGAATTGCCGAACTGATATTTAATGATTTCGATTAAATGATAAGAAAAAGCAAAATACTAGCTTTGTTGAATAAAAAGTTTTCAAATAATAAAACATCTGTCATAATACCAACAACATGTTTACAGACATATTTTGTATCAAATAAAAATAAAAGTTATTAAACTTATTTATTATTTAAAGTTTCGTTGTAATGTACTTTAACTACAAATTTAAAAACTTTGCAAACCTGTACGAAAGATTGAGTTTTATTTTACTTTTCATTTCTTATAAACGTTGTTGCAATCTGAAGTTTATGGGATCAAGTTCAAATGAAATTAATTTTATAATTTTCTTGATAAGCTCTTTCCTGACCAATATTGTTCAAATTGAAAATTTGATTTTAAGATTCTCAATCTTTTTGCATTTAACCAATTTAATTAAAAAAAAAACTTCATAACTGACGTCATAATTGTTTGTAGAGATTTATAACATCAAATATTTTAAAGGAAAGTTTGGTAATACTTTAAAAAAGAATGTTGCTATAACTGTTATGTTCGTACTTTTTAAGATTTCAAATTTATAGTATTTTAAAAAATAAATTGTTTTAAAATATATTTTATTAAACAAATTTTTACAAAGTAATAAAATAAAATTTCAACTTTTGAAAGAAGGTAATTTCGAATCGACTGAATGTCGATGACACCTTTTACAATTTTTTAAATATCTAAATATTAATGCATTTCACATCTCCTAGACAACAACTTTGATATATTTTCTGAAATGAATAATTTGTTTCTTAATTTGATATGGTATGTTATTTAATATAATTATTTATTTTGTTGCATGTACAAAACTGTTTTCAGTTTTTAGTGACATTTTTGAATTCATATCAACAAAATTAAAATTGCTTCAAAATAAATAAGCTTAGATAATTACCAAAAAATTCTTATCATCTATTTCCTAATTAAAAAATTAAATTTTGTTCTTCTTACTCCTTGCGCCACCTAGCGGTTATCGTATTTTGGTTACAACAACAAATATTATGAAACTTAATTAGTATTTTATCGAACCACTTTAATGTATTTTACAATTTGTAGGTTGGTTCATGTTTTTGCAACGAAGCAAATTAATATTTTTTCATTCTTGATTGTTAAAAAAGATTTGAATAAACTTTTTTTTGTAATTTTTCTACATTTAAAAAGAATTTTTCTAACTATTTTGTTGAATTTCATTTTAAAAGAATAAAGTATACTTAATTTTCGCTGAAGCCACAGACATAAGGTTATACAGCTTATATTTAATTTTTAGTAAAATCCTTTTTCACTGAAATACCAAATTCATTTAAAAGTGCAATATTTGGAAGGTGCACTTTTGCCTCTTTTTATCAACTAAATATTTTTCATAAGTAAGAAATACAGAGATTGTATTTCCTACAAAATAAAATTTAGTTAAGTCTCATCAGCAAATAATCTACATTTAATTTCACCATTAAATATCATGAAGTTTGTTAAAGTTGTAAATTAATTGTGAGTAATACAATAGTTCTTAGTTAAGTGTAAACAGTTAATCGTAATTAAATAAATCGTAATACAGCAACTATAAACACAAATTTAACAAATATAAATTGTATATATAAAATTCAAGCTAATAATTACTAAGATCAATTTTAACAGTTAAAGAATATATTTTTCAATAGTTAAAACCAAATGTAATTTTGATAATAAGAATAGTGTACGCAGGTTAAATTAATTCTTTCAAAATAGTTAAAAACCCATTAATTTTAACTTTTTGCTTCGAACGTTTGCGTTCTCTAGAAAATATAATATTTTAGCTATTAATAAATATCTAATAATTTGATTTTCTCTGTAAAAATTACTTTAATGATTTGTATGATTTCTAAATTTGTAATTCATTTTGAAGATCAAACGAATATAATCTCTGAGTCTTATAGTACTCTCAATTAAAAAAAAAGTCACATGACTTTTGATTTTATTTTTCATCATCAGCACGACTGATGGTTTTTAATTTTAATCATCCAAGTAGGAATGACTTTAAATCTTAATTAAATACAACTAGATAAGAAAAATTAAACTAATTTGGTTTGTATAATAGTAAACTTATAATAAATTTTCTTATCGACTTTAAATCAAATTTTCTGTTATAACATTTTTGTCAACAAAATGCTTATCAATAAAATTATAAAATTAATTTCATTTGAGCTTGATCCCATACACTTCAGATTGAAACAACGTTTATAAGAAATGAAAAGTAAAATAAAACTCAATCTTTAGTAAAGGATTGTAAAGTTTTTTAATTTGGAGCTAAAGTACTTTACAACGAAACTTTAAATAATAAACAAGTTAATTATAGTTAATATTAGTTAAAAAGACGTTTATTATTTAATTGAATTCATTAAATATCAGCTCGGCAATTCTGTTTTTTATCTATCATGAGATGAAATATCAAATAATATTATTTTGTTTCTTAAGTTTTAAAAATTGTAATTTTTTGCCGTTGATATATCAATTTACAAAACTTAAAATTAATTTTTAAGAATTGGAACTATATGACTTACTAACCTTTTCCAGATTCCCAAGACAATAAAAATGGTTGAATATGTTATATAATATTTTCTTTAAACTTAAAGTAATACTAAAAAATATTATAATTATAATAAATGATGTATTTTTTAAAGTGTTTTTTGATAACAAACCGTCTAGCGGCAAATAGCGGAAAAGGAAACAGTCGACTTGTTTTTTGTAGGTTAATCTTTTAGTCCTGATTTGTTTATATTATTTAAAACAATAAAGATTTTAAATAGTCCTATTAACCAATGTACTATTAATTTTTAATTTATAAAATACTTAATTATTGAGTTAAACCTAGAAATAAAATAACTGTTTTTGATAGAAGCTCTGTTTAATGATACTTGAAATTAATTTGAACTAATGTATCATTATAAAAATAATATCAACAATAACTTTATCGATTGAATAAAGCCATCGAAAAATTTACCGATACCACAAACATAAGAATGAATGAAGATATTATATAATCGTAAGGCTTACGAAGAAGTTGTATCATTTTATTACTTGTCTGGATAACAATATTAATTTGGAAGATGCACTTTTGCATTTGATTATCAAGAAAGTTTTTTCCAAGGTAAAAATAAGATCTTGAGATTGCTTGATGTCTACATATTTTTTCTAAACAAGTCTAAGTTAATTTTCTTTTAATTTTTTTTATGCATTTAAATCAACATTTTTTAACAAACAAGCGTTTTTTATGCCCAAAATCTATCGATGCCACAAACTAATATTGTTTTTCATAAGAACATCAGGATTGAGCGTTTCTCTAATTTGCTCGAAGGTTTTTAAATTCTGTTTGCTGTTAGTAATTTTCTTTTTAATTTCTTTTAAATATTTTAGGATTCATCATTTATTAAATTCCTTACTTTCTTCTTTGGGTATTTTATGCTATCTAAACAATTTTTATAAAAATAAAATTGTTTAAATTCTTCATGATCATTAAGAAACATCTAAAACTTTAATTAAACGTTTTTAAAGACTGTTTTATCATAAATCGTTTCTTTGAATCAAAAATGAATAATTGAAAATGCGAGTTATAATTTCAACAACTCTTAAATCTCTCTATAATAATAAATAGATCTAAAATCTGTGAACTGCATTAAAACTACTGCGTGTCGGTCAAAAATAATTAAAATGTTCTTCCAATTAATTCAAAAATATAAAATTAGTTCCTTAATGACTTATAATTGCCTTAATCTTTTGATCAGAAGATGTTTTTATATCAATATATGTGTTATCTCACGATACCATCTTATAAGTCAAATCTTATTGTAAGGAATGAATACTGAAGATATTAAACTCTTTGATAAATGAAGCTTGTCGAAGAAATATAATTATTTTGATTAAACGATATGAAAAAGAAATAACTTTAAACTAATCAAGTTTTTTGTCAATTTTTTTTAGAAAATAGGAACTTAAAATTTTCTACTGATTCACTGAATGAAGTTTCGTTGAAAAGTATTTCAACTCAAAACTATGTAAACGATTTGTTGTCATGAAGAAATGATTGAAAGATTTACTTTTCATTAATTAAAAACGTTGTTGCCATCTAGAGTTTGTGGGATCTAAAATACGATATTTTTTCTAATTTTAATAATAAACTATTTGTTGACAAATACTACTTCAAATAATACAGAAAATTTGAATTAAATGTGAAAAATAATTTTTAAGATGCTTGCATATCTCTATTAAATAGCGAAAAACTGCTGTTAGAACTCCAAAAGCGTTTCACTAATTTTGATTAAAATTGAATCTTCATGATAACTCCATAGTCAAAACAAATGGAGAAAAAAATGTCATTTAGATAAAATAAAAAATATATTAAGATAGAAAATAATAAAATGAAACAACTTTCGATAAAGTCAAATTTGCTGTGCACTCAAGTGGAACATTTCAACAAAGATTTTTTAAAGTTTACCCCAAGAAATAATTGTTATAAAATTATCGAAATGTAAATCTTATATTAAGAAACTTTGTTTTTAGTGATTCTGTAAATAATTTTACTTAATTATTTGAAAGTTAGACACTTTTTCAAATAATATGTCATTTATCAGTAAGGTTTTAAAAAAATGAAAAAAAACTTTTTACCTAAATTAGTTTTACTTCATTTTCTGTATAAAAGGTAACTCAAGTGACTTAACTCAGTTACTCAACTTTTTGTTAAATAACAGATTCGTTGAAAAACTATTTCAACTCCAAAATTCCAACATTAACTGTCTATTTAGCTGTAAGTAGTAATCAAAATTATTAATTTACTTTTGACTATATATAACGTTGTGGTAATCTAGAGTTTGTGGGATCAAATTAAAATTTTAATGGTAATTTTTGTTTATAAATAATGCTCTCTTTGTCAAGTTTAAAATAAAACTATGTATATCAAATATTTGTTTATTTATTAAAATATGTATAATTTAAAAAATGTTTAATTTATTATTACGTTGTTGCAATCTAGAGTTTGTGGGAACAAGTTTAAACCAATAAATTTTCGTAATTGTATATGTTAAACTTTACGTAGAGAAAAATAATAAGTGAAAGATAATATTTATTATATTGTATTATCTATTAGTTTATTTAGTTTAAATATTTAATTTTAAAGTTATGTCGACTATAGTTTTATTAAACTACTAATCAATTTCCAATTTAATTATCAAAGTAAAAATAGATGTAAAACTGACATAAACAAAACTCCGTAAGAAATTTTCTTATGAACTAATTACATTGTTATGCTAATTTTGTCCTTACCAATAATTAATTTATAATAAAAATTGTTTTTCACCTTTAAGTCAAACTTTCTGTTTAAGATTTTCTGTTTATTTGAGAATTATTTGTCAACAAATAGTTTATTACTATAATTAGAAAAATTATCGTATTTTAGCATGATCCCACAAACTCTAGATTGCAGCAAAGTTTATAAATAAGGAAAAGTACCAAAGAACAAATTTTCTTTCATGAAGAATTGATTGAAAGGTATACTTTTCATTACTTATAAACGTTGTTGCAATCTAGAGTTTGTGGGATCAAGCTAAAATACAATATTTTTTCTAATTTTAATAAAAAACTATTTGTTGGCAAGTAATGCTTACACAGAAATTTTAACTTAAAGGTGAAAAACAATTTTTATTGTAACTTTATTATTGGTACAAACAAAATTAGTATAAAATTATAACAATATAAAATTTACCAAAATTTATTAGTTTAAAATTGATCCCACTAACTCTAAATTGTAGCCAATTTATAATAAATTGTAGTAATTATTGTAGTGTAAACAACCTGTTATTATTTGTTTGGATTTGAATTACTTTTAACGAAAATCGATTAATAAATACTAAGACTACTTTGAGCTTCAATTCGCTACAATTAGCAACATAAAAGTAATTTATGTTTAACATTCACTTTTTGACGTAAAAACATGTAACTGATAAAATGAACGAATGTTTACAAATTTTTATGAAACAAAATGTTGTAGCGAAATTAGTAATTTTAAAACAGACATTTTAAACACATTTTTCAGTCTGGGTAATTATAAAACATTCTATTCTCTATATTTTAGCAGAAATGAATTTAGAAAAATAGTTATTCAAAATTTTTTTTTTACGCTACTTGGCGCAAAAGAGGTTTATTTTTAAAAAATACTAAAATTAGCATTAAGAACTTTTTTAAAATTTTTAATTGTATTTAGCAACTTTTTGAAATTTTTATTCGAGAGTTTTGTTGAGGTTACCATTTGTAGACTGCTAATAATTGCTGATGTCAATATGCAGTTGATTACCAAATTGATGGTTAGGCTCAACTATTAGGCTCAATTAGTTTTGTTAAACTCTTTTTGAGTTAAATTTCTAACTAAGTTTGGTTTTTAAATTTTATTTTAGGATTAGTTCAAACAGTTTGACGCTATTAAAACTTTTCTCTAGTTATTAGTAAACTGTTTGTATATTATTTTTAAATAAGATTTTACAAATGAAAATTTTGATTCGATTATCAACAATTGTTCAACAAATCATTTATATATTTAAATAATTTATAATAATAATAATTTGTAATAATATAATGATAACTATTTTGTTTTTGAATCATTCAACTGCTACTTGGCAGCTAAAAAGTTAAAAGAATAAAGTTTTTTAAAGAATCACACTGACCAATGTACCATTAATTTCTATTATATGAAATACTATTTACACTATAAAATTGTTTAATTTTCTGTTTTAATTAAAACTTAATATTATATAACAATAAATGAAAACAAAAAAATAATTTATTGAGAAGAATAAAGAAATAAAATAACCGTTAAGATAGAAGTTCAGTTAAAAATGATATTTTCAATAACATTGTTGATTGAATAAAGCCATCGAAAATTTACCGATACCACAAACGTAAGATTGATTGAAGATAATATATAACCGAAATGTTACGGTATAAATAGTAAGGTATTATTGTTTTATATTGGAAGATGCACTTTTGCATCTAATTATCAAATGTTTTTTAGTTACATTTTTCTTTTACTTTTTAATCATTGATTTATTCGTTTAAGTCAACATTTTTTAAGAACAACAGTTTTTCTACACAAAATCTATCGTTACCACAAACGAAGATTATTTCTCATAAGAATATCAAGATTGAGCGTTTTCTATAAATTGCTTAAAATTGTTAAAATCTGTTTTCTATTAGTAGTTTTCTTTGTAATTTCCTTTAGATATTTTTGGGTTTATTATTCCTTATTTTCTTAATTGAGTATTTTTGGCTATTCAAAAACTAAAAATACGGTTTCGCATTTTTAATGAGTATTTTTTTTACAAAATGTATTTGTTTTGAAATTGGTCATTCGTTGCTACATTATTTAAATTGTGAAGGTACTTGTTAACAGGATATTACTAAAAGATTAGTATCGGAAAATTTAAAAATGTTTAAAGTCTGTTGTTTATGGTGCTAGAAATCTAAACGAGCTTAACATTTTGTAAGAAAGTACAATGAAATCGGTCTACAAAATTATTAAATAATAATTAGTTAATTATAAAATAAGTAAAAGCAAAAAAATTATTTGTTTAGATCACTACAGAGTTTACAAAAATTAGCTTTAAATTTTGGTAGTTAGTTAGCTTTTTCTATATTATTCTTTTAAATTAAATATTCTAAATAAAAATGCAATTAAATACAAGTATTCAACAAATTATCAATTCATTTTTAAATTAATCAACCACTACTTAGCGGTTTCTAAATTAAATTGACCGTCCGTCTATACTAAATAAACGTTTCTGGAAGGGAAAAATCGGAATATATAAAATTAGTTAAAGTCTGTTGTTTGTGGTGCTAGAAATCTAAACGAATTAAAGCTGTTTTTTTATTAAGTAAAATGTAATTAGTGTATAAAACAACTTCATGTAATCGCCAAAGGTTGTTAACTTTCTGTTGCTTTTGATAAAGCAGATTGTCTTAAATTAATTAAAAACTTTTAAAGAGATATATCATTTACAGATATTAGTTTTATGAAATTTTATAAATTTATTTAAATAGTAGGAAATCTAGTTTGTTTTCTTATAAAATTAAAATTGAAAAACATGAAATCTTAGTTTATTATGGACACTATAATTTATATAAAGTTTTATGTGGCATTTGAAATAATTTGTTACAATGAAACTCTATTGTGAACTGTTTAACTCAGTTTAAAAAATATTTACAAAACTAATGTAATCAATTATCCTTTAAAAAATACACTAAAAAAACAGTTATCTAGATTTGTTTCAAAAAACCTGCAGCAACATCCAAAAATGGAATTTATTAAGATTATTCATTAAAAAATTGTTTTAGATTCAGATTTATGTTATTCTAATCAAGATATTTAAACAGTTAGAGAGTGTATAAAATAAAATCAGAAAATTATCAATTTGGGATTTGGTAAAAAAAAACAAACATTAAAATTCATTCTAAATTTTATATAATAATTTTAATACTAAAACTACTTCTTTAAAAACAACTTTCATTCTCTGGAAGCTCATTAGATGCAGATATATAAGATGATTGCTGTAAGTGATTGTTATGTGTTAGCTTAATGACATAAACTTTTAATGAAAAAAAGTTTAATTTGTTTATTTTTTTACTTTTCATGGTTTTAATTAACTGGTTGTTATATGCTTAAGAAATTACTGTAAAATAATAAAAACATGAAATATATTAAAAATAAATATAAAAAGATTTCCTCTAACTTGATTTCTAAAGTCCTATAAATTTTATAAATCATAATAATGTCATTTAAAGGGCTTCTTTTTTCGATGGCTTTAATCAATCAATAAATTTATTGTTGATATCATTTTTATAAAGATGTTATTAGTTAAATTTAAATTTCAGTATCAATAAACTGAGCTTCTATCAAAAACAGTTATTTTATTTCTTGGTTCAACTCAATAATTAAGTATTTTAAAAAATTAAAAATTAATAGTACGTGGGTTATTGTGACATTTTTAAATCTTTATTTTCTAGATAGTGCAAAATAGTGTAAACAAATCAAGACTAAAAGATAAACCTACAAAAACCAAATAAACTGTTTCCTTTTCCGCTACTTGGCGCTAGACGGTTTGTTATCAAAAAAACACTTACAAAAATACATCATTTATTTTTTTTTATTATTATTATTTATTTTTTTGGTATCACTTTCAGTTTACAGAAGATATTAAATAATACATTTAAATATATTTGATTTGATTTTATACACTCTGTAGCAGTTAAAATATTTTGATTAAAATAACATAAATCTGAATCTAAAATAATTTTGTAATTAATAATCTTAATAAATTCCATTTATTGAGAATTTATTGAAAAATGACTTGACAAGTTGTTTAACTAATTTTCCTAACAAATTGTTTATGTTTACTTAAGGACTCTTTTGGTCTTATAGACTTGCTTAGAAGGTTGTATAATTTTTTTTCAAACTATTCACATAGTTAAGAAACTAATCTGAAAACAAATTATTCATTTTTAAAGGTTTTTTAGTTCAGTGAAAAACATTATCCGCTAATTTTGATCAGTTTAAATTGTTTATCAGAAAGAAATTACTAATCAGTGCAAATATCAAAGATACTGATGATGTAATATTTATTAAATAACTTTTAATTCTTTAAACATCTTAGGTACAGATCTCATCCTAATACTTTCATTCTGAATTTAGTGAATCACTGTGAAATACTATTGCTATTTTATACATGTAGTTATTTCTTAGCAAGTACAAGTTTAAATAATGAATATTACAATTTAATTAACTATTAATGTGTAGTGGTTTACTATTTTAGAAAACAAGTTTCAAAAGAAATACTATTTTTTTACTTGAATCTTTTCATTCAATATACAAATAAATAAGTTTGCAATTATATTATTGACACTTGGTATTCATAAACTTCTTTATAAAACCTTTATCTTTGATTGCTTATTATTTTTAAATAAAAAATGTATAATTGCTTTTTAGATTTTAAAAAAAATATTGCAAAGAAAGTTATTACATGAAAATTGTTCTTAGAAATTTTATTATGAAATTTTTGTAAATTGCAGAAAATTTCAAATTTTAAAAATACTTTAAGCGCCAGTTAGCGAAACTAAAAAACAACCTTACAATTTATTGGTTTTATATGAAATTTATTCGCATAAATAAATTTTATATTATAGAGAAATAGAATTAGTTATAAATAAATATATCTCTTAAAAAAGTATTGCAGAAATTGTATTTACAACGCATCTGTTATAAATCTAAAATAAAAATAAATAAAAGATATTACTAACAACCTTATTTTCACACAAAAAAGCTTTACCAATTATTAAATACAAAATATTTTATATTGATATTTTTTTACTAAAATAAAATTATTGATATTATTTCTGCTTTTAAAAAAGTTTGAAATTTTAAGGTCAAGCTAATAATAAACATGTTTAATAAATGTTTGATAACTTGTTCTCACTACACACTACTTTAGTGGGCTTATAAATGTCAAACTTTATACTGAAGAAATAAGATAAAGTCTATAAAAATTGAAAAATTATATTTTAAAGTACACAATAGAAAATGTTAGAAATTGTTGTTTGTGTAACATCATGGTAAACACAAGAAACTTCAGTTTTGTAACAACAATTGCAATCAAACGATTATGTTAAGCAGTTTACTATTGACGTAGTCATACAGATAAACAATATTAACATAAAAACTAATTTGAAACTTTGGTTTGGAAATAATTTGGAATCAATAGTTTGTATCACCTTATACAAATTTATAAACTATATTTCTGGTAACTAATAAGGTATTTCTAGATATATTCCACTTAAAATTGTGAATTAGATTTACTTTCGTTTATCAAATTTGTCTCTTTGTTTTCCAGATTATTTTTTGCTGACAGTAGTACCTTACAGCTTTATATATATTTGCTGCAGTCAATCTAAGATAAATAATACTTTTCGGAAGAAAAATATATTTTGATTTTTAAAGCCAAGTTAAAAAAAAACTTATTTTCCCAAAATTATGATTTATATTCCTGAAAATTGGTTTCTGGTAAAACAATCTAAAATTATATTTTAATTTTCTTTCCAAAAAAATTTAAACACCAAACTTCAACTGATCAATTTAAAAACACTGCTTAGTAATTATAAAAGTGTATTTGCTTATTTTTTTATTTATATATCTGCTTATATATAATATATTTTTCAGGTAAACATTTATTTCAAATCATCAAAAATTCGAAGAAAAGAGAAGAGAACTTAGCATTAAGAGATTTTAAAAAACGTTTAATAGAAAATCTAAAGATAACGTTGAATGCAAAAGACTTTTTGTGAAATGTTGTCAATTAGAAAGCTTTTGTCAGGCTATTTTGAATTGTTTACTTTCATTAAATTTTTGTTGTAGTATTGACTATGGCAATAAACCACTTTAAAATTTACTTAAGATATTTTCTTGTAAAATATATATTTATTTTTTAAGAAACTGTGAATAACTGTTTTTGAATCAATTTTAATTCTTTTTTTGAATAAAGTATAATTTTATTTTGCATAGAAATTAACAAAAAGTTAATTCAGATTACAATCGTATTGATTTGTATATAATATATTATTTTTTTTTAACTTTTTATTAAACTAAAAACTAAAACGTTTTGTTTAATTGTAGCTCAACAAATTGAAACTGAATTTAATGGACGACAAAGAATCTGATTGTAGGCGAAAGTTGTTATCAAACGAAAGTAACATCAGAGGTGAAACACCTAACAAGAAAAATGAAAATGAATGTGTTAGTGAATTTGATAGCTGGCACGGAATTAACTTTGATGAAGTCAGTTCAAACAATAAAATAGGAAATACAACAACTAAGAAAAGCGTTTTTACCAAAATTAGTGCTTCAGCAGAAAATAGTGGAAAAGAAGAAAACAAACTTTTGTTTAAGAAAATTTCAAATGGCAAAGACAAATATGAATGTTTGATTTGTTGTAGACGCTTTAGTTGCAGATCTCAGTTTATTGTTCACGAAAGAATTCATACTGGAGAGAAACCATATGAATGTATTGTTTGTAGAAAAAAGTTTAGTAAAAAATCAAATCTCTTATCACATGAAAGAACACATACTGGTGAGAAACCATTTGAATGTATTGTTTGTGGAAAAAAGTTTAGTCAAAATTCAAACCTCTTAAGACACGAAAGAACACATACTGGTGAGAAACCATATGAATGCTTTGTTTGTGGAAAAAAGTTTAGTCGGAATGACCTTCTTTCACAACATAAAAGAACTCATACTGGTGAAAAACCAATTTAATGAATTGTGTGTGGAAAGCAATTTGGCCATCATGCAATTCTTTCATACCATCAAACAACTTACATTATTTAGATTCAAAGTAATCAGAAAAAAGATCAGATAAAGATCAATTTTGTCTCATTCCAGTTTTTAGTATTTCTTGTTTTTTTTCTATTATTTTTCTAACAACATTTTAGAGTTTTGTTTGTTTTAAATATTTCTGATTTTTTCTTTTAATTTCAGCAAAAAACGTTTATGTTTATTTAAACTGTTATTTATGGTTATAGTAACTCTTTTGTGTTATTGACTATATACTTGAAAGCTTTTATCTCTTAATTTTTTAACTTTTAATTTGCAAACAGTTAATTGGTGTAAATCATTTTTCAATCTCTTTAATAGATAGACAAAGTTTGGTTAAATAATGAATTTACAGAGCAGAATTTAGATAAATGTGAAAAAGTGTTAAATATTACAATGAAGCAATGTTTTTCTTTTTAAGAAAAGGGATTCTGCAAGTTTGGCTTATATTAAAATAAAATTAAAAAACCAAATAAGCGAGTATTTTGATGTAACTGGCAGCAATAAACATTATTTTAAAACAAAATTACTAAACTTGTATTTTCTATCACATTTTAAGAAATGTAACAAATTTTTACGTAGTGAACAAGTCGAGAAAAGATCTTAGGTTTAATTAATTGATAATTTATTAATCATTTATACTTTATAAAATTTTGAGTTGCTTGATTTTGAACAAGAATGCATAAAATATGCAACCTTTTAATAAGATAACTAACATTCAAACCAAGAAGCAAACGAACAATTTTTAGAAGTTGTGGAAGCACAAGAAATATCATCCAAAAACTAATGAGATTCATCTGATTCAGCTTAACCTCTAAAGATCTCAATTGTGAGAATAAGAAAATTTATAATAACTTCATACTGTTTATAAATATAAATTTTCAAATAACATAAAAGAACAGTATTTTTAATCACACTATAGTTAGATAAATATGTTTAAATAAACCTAAATAGATACTGGTATTATACAACATTTAAGCCAGATGATAACATCTTATTTAAGTCTTATTATGACGGAATTGTCCTGCCTGGTGGCAGGAAATGAAAAGATTTTTATGAAAAATTAAAAAACTTTTTCGATGTTTTTTTAGAACTAGTTTAAAATAAAAAAGTTTCAGATTCTATCATAAGCAGAATAAATATAATGAGTTGTGGTTTAACTGATGACGAAAATTAGAATTCACTAAGACTAATTCAAGTAGTTTTCAAAGTGAACTCACTCACTTATGACTAGTTATTAATGACGTCATCGTTGCTATCATCACTTCAAATGATATATGAAGATAAACTGATGACGTCATTATTATTATCTGAATGTCCTAATCAACTTTATCATCACATAGATAATGATGACGTCACTCAATCCTACCCGTTTATCAGTGTATCAGTTGTTGATTCAAAATTTGCTTTTACTTCTTTTCTATCAAAGCTGACGACGTAAAATTTGTTAACAGCATTATTTATAATCCTAAAATCGTTTAATATTTTTCTTTCTTTAGCTTCTCTAAACTACTAATTGATGACGTCACTACAAGTAACAATACCACCAGATCGAAGGACTTCACTACCATAAATGACTTTCTCAGAAAACAACGATCATATGACGTCATAGTATAATCAAATTTAGTGACGTCATCAACTCTTGAACTGGCGACTTCATTATTGCTTTCAACATTGTTTAACTACATGATGCTGATGACGTCATGATAAGTTTGTGAGTTAGACGTTTATGATTTTATATTGATGATGACGCAACCAGTGGTTTTGTGACAGCACCAAATTACAAACAATTTAATGGTCAAAGCAGGAAAGTTGAGATGAAAGCAGGAGATATATTTAGAGTATTCTATTACCGGATCTTCACCAGAGAAAATTTTATTGCAAGATTGGCAACTGCCATTGCTATCTTGCTTTGATGAAATTTGTTTGTCAGAATTTTCCTTTATGTTCGATCGTAAGTTCTTGGTAGTTTTATGTGGATCCACCATAGTTTTATAGATGATTTTTACTTTCACCGACCACAATATATAATAAATATATAATATAGAAATCACTTACTAGAAATAACTTTATCTCAAAGTATAAGTACTTAATCAAATAAAATATTGTTATGTTACATCATCTGATCATCTGATGCAAAAACGCATTCTGTAATGACACAAGTAGTCACACAGATTAATTTTTCCACAGAATTTGATAAATTGTCTATTATCTGTTAAACTTTAGCAGATTAAAAAGATCTGCAGAATTTCCTGCATAAGAGCACCATAAAAAATTATAACACTTTTGAAAAAGTAAGAATTTATTATCTTACATATTGAAACAAAATGCTGAAGTAAAAATGACAGATTCAAAAGCTTACAACAGGAATAAAATATATTACAAGTTTAGTTGAAAAGTTTCAATTAAAGTAAAAAACAATTTTTATGTTTTTTCAAACATTATTAAATAAAAAGAAGTATAAAAGTATGCAGAAATTATTATGAAACAAAAGCTTAGACAGATAATGTTAGCTACTATATTGATAAAAGTCTAGGTTTTCAAGCTAACAAAAACCTTTTATTATTTAAAATCCAGAAAATAATTGTTTTAATCCTTTTCTACAGCTGTTCCAGCCAATGATATTTTCAAAAGAAACAACAATCATTTAATACTTTAATAATGCATCCGTAGGTTTCCTTACTAAATTTTGCTTTATTCTTTAACGTTTATTAAACTTTTCAAACAAAAAACGATCAAAATTTATACCTATTTAAAAATTTCATTGAAATAGTTTGTTTAGTAAATTATAAATTTAGAAAACAAAGTCTAAAAATAAACTGATAACAAATAATGTAAAGAAAATAATGGTGAATACTTTTGCCATTACCTAATTAATTTTTTTCCAAATTTTTTATATTTGTTTTTCTTTTCATGATGCATATTTTGTCTTACTTTATAGGTTATAGCCATCTTATTAGCTTTATTAGTTTTTCCATCGTTTCTTAATCAACCTTCTTTTTATATTCAGCCCTTAATCTCTTTTGTAATAACCTTTTTTAATTATGCCTAATTATCGTCTGTATATGTTCATTCATGAGTTAAAAGATTGGAATTATTAGTGAATTTTCTTCCACATACTACATTCATATGTCTTCTCACCAGTATGATTTCTTTCAAATAGACTAAAACTACGACTAATTTTCCCCAAATAAAACAATCATTTTTTTAAACGAGATGTTTTTATTCTAATCTAACTAGTTAGGCCGAATATTGGTGAGAACTATATCAGATGATTTTGTTTATAACAATGTAATTGTTGATATGTTAAAAAATTTGTTTCTAATGAAACAAAAAATAAACAGTATTTTTTTTAACCTAAAAGCAATTCTTATAAAAATGAAAATTTTCAAGAATATAAGACTTACTTTATCAAAACATTTAGAATAAAGTTACAAATCAAAGTTTTCTGAAAAAGAGATCTTTAATAAACTTCTTAAAAATGGATTTGTATTCATTATAAGTAGTTGTATGAAAATTTTGCAATGATTTAATATATTTCGGAATTATTATATCATAAATAGCTTTTTAAAGTTTTCTTTTTATAATTAATTGGTTTTACATTGAAATCCAAAACATTCTTTGATGGAATAAAAAAAAATTCATAAACAATTTAAGATAGAAATTATTTTGTGATAGCTTCTAGTTCAAACTACAAAAATAATAAAAAAACAATATCTTTTTTAATATGTTTAAATCATCTAAATGATAATTTAAAGTTTACAAAAATTTATTTCTGAAATAAAAATGACTAAAACAATTTGAAAAATAATAAAAATATAAAAAAATTTTTAAATACATTTATATATAAAATTTTATTTTTTAAAGTCCTTATTTTATAAAAAAAATCTTATAAAAACTTTTTTTACATTAAAATCTTTACTTATCAAAATAAAGAATATTCTATAAGATAAATTATAACATGAAAGTAAGAAAACCAAGTATGTTGAAAACTTATGAAGATTTTGGTTTAGGGGATGTTTTGAACACTAAAAAGAAAAATAAACAGAAAGTTGTTTATTTCTTAAAACCTTAAATAATAAAAAGATTACATAATTAATTTTTTCATATAAAATATCGAATAGAATTATTAATCTCTTTTTTATTTTAAAAAGAAAGTTTTTTTTGGAATAAAAAAACTATTATTAAATAATAAATTGTTTTACTGAAATAATGTTTTATTACTTACTATTTAAACATTGTGTTAATTATTTATAAAATTATTGTATTATATAAATTTCTTTGATTTAGATTTTAAAATTTAGTTCTGAAATATATTTAGAGTGGAACGTTATTATCTTCTTGTTTAGTTAATTTTTACTTAATTAAATTCAGCCATGAGAAAATTAAGACTAAAAAAAATTATTGTCAAGGTACTTACCATTTTCAGTCATAGCATTATAGCAATATATTAGATAATTATAACATAATTATAATCATTATTAGTAATTCCACTTAACTAAAAACAAAAAAGTACGTATCTGAGGGATAACTGAAGACATGTAACTAGAAGATAATGTGGATTTAATGATTTGCAAAACAGGATTTATCATAGAAGAGAAAGATCTTTTAATGGAATAAAAAGAAGATGTTTCAGGCTTACTGGTTAATTTAATCATGATGTTGTGAATGGCAGTGAAAATACTAAATTCAGCAGAACAAAATTATCCTAAAAATATATTTTTGTAATTTAGGAATAAAGAATATTCATTCGCTACCTTAATAAAAAACTTAAAGTTTTGTTTAAAAAGTTTAAAGAGAAGAAATATTCTGAATTTTGACATTCGATTAGTTTTTTTTTCTATATTAACAATTAAGTATTTTTATTTGGAAAAAAATAGTAAAGTGAAAAATTTGATATGTTTATATAAACATTATTACAACTCATAAACATATAATTTAAACTTGTAAAAAACCTTTTGTATGCATTTTGTTTTGATAATAAAAAGTCATATTTGTACAAATAGTATTAGTTGGTTAAGTTTATTTAATATTTATGTCACAACTAGTGTTCTTTACAGTTTTCATGAAGCTTTTATTGTTTGGTTACTTTCTACAAAATTAACTATTTATTATGAGAAACTTAAGGCTAAGGACTTTATTTTTGTGGGTATCTTTTGTTTTAATATAGTTTTTTAATTTTTCTAGTCTAATTAATTTAAAGATGAACAATAATATTTGATTCTTTTTAATAAATTATAAAATATTCACAAATCATAAGTTTTAGAATTATATTTTTCAAAATATAATTTTAAATGTTTCTTATTTTACTTTGTATATAATTGTTATTATTTAAATATATTACATTTAGTTTGCAGCTAACACTTCAAAAAAAGAACATTCATCTAAGAAGTTGAAAAAAGCTAAAAAAGAAAAATTCTCAGAATCTAATTCAGGCAAACTTTCTGAAAAAACAAAAAACATAAATAAAAAGTAAAAATTGAGAATATATTATAAATAATTAATATATTCTAGATTATAAATGATGGATCTACCATTGTTCCTTTTTATAAAATGAAATCATATTTACTAAACTTGTTACAGATCTCTAAAATCTGTCCTTGATGAAGCTGAGTTTATAGTTTAGGAACCAGGTGAAAATGGGAGAGTTTTTCCTGAAAATCTTTCAGTTAAGCAGATTGAATCTATGGTTGGGGATAAGAATACAATCACTGATATGCTATTTTCTTGGTTTGTTATTGTTTTTACAAGTTTTAAATTTAATTTTTTTACATAATCTTCAGCAATGAATCAAATGGTTTGTATATAGTTCCAATCAAAGAAGCAAAGTTGTTTTTTCCTGATTTAGTCATCAAATATTATGAAGAAAGAATATGTTTTGGTTAGAGTTTCTGACTGTAACTTTTGTTATTAAACATCAAAATGGAACTTTTTTTTTAAATTAAAAATAAATAAGTTTTTTTTTATTGAAAATTGTATATATATAAAAATAAATTTTCTAATCATTTCAATTATAGTAAAGAAAAGTTTATACAAATATTTATTTTTTAGAAATTTTGAGAAATATTTATACAATATTATTAATATTATTCATTAACAAGCATAAGAGTTTGTTTATAGCTGAAGTAGTTGAATCCAATGAATATTTTAGATTAGATAAACATGAACTAAAAAATATAATTCATATTAAGAAAATAAACTTTTGTGTAAATGAGGAATAAAAAGTCTTTTCAAATTGTTTAATTTGGAAATAAAACAGAAGCTATAAATAGGAAGAATTCGTCGTCAGCTTTGGAGATTTTTTTCATATGCTCCGTTAGGACCTAAAAAAAACTTTTTCAATTGGAATATGCATAACTAATGGATAAAGAAATATTAATGACATGTTTAAGAAGTAGTACTGTGAAATAGATGGAAAGCTTAACCAGATAGGAAATATTTTGTTCAAGTATATATCTAATTATGTGGTTAATATTATAAAGACATAAATGCCCTATTTAGTAGCAACAAAATCAGGTTATAATGGAGTAAAAATACATAATAAAAGATGCAGAAATAATGAGGTAACAAAAAGAAGTATAAAATTCATTTTTATTATCATTTTTACATACATTAGTTAACTGATGCTTTAATTATATTTATTTCTTTATTTATTGCAGTAAATCCAAAGGGAGGTGCCTAAAAAGAGCACCTCTCGTTAAACTACATTCTCAAAATTAACATTTTAATACGAGATTTGTAGATGCAAAACTCCTAATTTGAAGATGGAGTTGGAGCCGGAGTAGGCTGTTCATTATTGTATTCAGCGTCATTCTGGTAGTTTCTGCAATGCTAGATTAGAGCAATTAATCTTTGATTAGAAATTCGAAAACATATTTCGAAACATTTTGCTAATATTTTTATAATGACACTGTTGTCTTCACAGTAAACAAATATGTAGAATGATTCATTTACATATACTTTTTTTCAGTTTTCGTTGTGTGGATGTCATTATAATATTTTAAAGAAGTACGTAATCTTATTTTTTTTCACTTAACGCTAACATGACGAAATTTATGATACAAAATCCATTTATACAAATTTTGTTAAAAATAAATTCAATTTTTTTTTTGAAAAGTTTAGTTTTAAACGATAAATTACAAAATCAAGAAAACACAAAACAGTTAAAATCTATTTTTCTGTCAATCCTGTCTTATTACTTTTAGTACTTATAGTACAAACTTATTTCATTATTTGAAATTATTGTTTACAATTTACAATATATTAGATGCACAATATCTTCTGTATAGAATTTCATTAAAAAATTTTATTTTTTCACATGAGACTATGATGACCTTTTAGGCATAAAACTATTTGAAAAAAATTATTTATAAAAAAGAGAATATATGAAATTATTTTTTTATATTTTCAATTTTTTAATTATAATATAGTTATGGTTGTTATTTGATAGTACATTCTGTTATTGTTATTATACTTTTTATGTGATTGCAGCTATTTAAAACAATAAAAATGTTGATGGTTATGCACTAGTATTCACATTTAAACACTGATATAATATGAATATTTTTATATTAGTTAATAATTATATAAGACAACTTCATTTATATAAAACAAGAAAACTAAAGTTTATTGTATTTCCAAATTTGTGCTTTGCTTATATATTTCTAAAAATAATTTGGTGAAGATTTATAAAAAATATTTTACATTTTTTTAGTTAAACAATTTTACTGAGAAATAAATAAAAATAAAATTAAAAAATTAACGAAAAGATTTATTTTATAAATACAAATAATCAAAATTTAATCAAGAAACAAAATTTCCTTTTAACGTCAACCAGTGATTTATTTGTTTTTGAAATCTTTTTTATTTTTATGTTGATTAATAGTTGTGAAATTATTTGAAATTAGATGACAACTAAATAACAAATTAAGCTATAATAAAATAACTGTTTAAAATGGATTTATATTTAAGAGGAAAATGAAACAATTAAGAACTAGTTACTATTATAAGTATTTAAAACTACTTGAATATTTAGTTTATTATAATCATACAAGAAGTAAAATTTAAGCTTAAGTTTGTATTTATTTATTTCTGTTTTCCATTTTAATAATTGCTTTATTTATTATCCTTAAAGAATAATTGTGTTTGTTCTTTTGTATTAACTTTGAATTTAAAAATTAAAATTGAAAACAAAAAATTCAATAAATTTAATTTAGTTAATTTGAAATCAATCTCTTAATTTTCCAGTCAAATCATTCAATCTACAAACATTTTTCATTTATTTAGTATTTAAAAAATCAAAATTTAATGTTAATTTTGTAATAATTTTTAATAAACAATCAAAATAATTTCAATGAATTTGTTAGAAATTTTTACGCACGAATAGGTAATGTTTGATTTGTATCAAGATTTAATGTGTACCCATTTTAAAAAAAAATTAGTATTTTTGTTACACTTTAAAACACTAGAAAAAAGTAATAATGTTATAAAGTTAATACAGATGTACGGAAAGAACTGTTGAATGAGTGAAGTTGGTATAAAAAAATGTTTTCCTTGAAATTTATGTAAAAAATCCAAATAATCATATTGTTACATTTTGTTGAATCTGAACTTTATAAAAAATGATTGCATTCTACTTGTTGATATCAACTGATTCCGTCAGTTTCAAAAATAAAATGATCGCTAGCAAGCTCGCTAGTTAAAATCAACAATGTTACTTTATATAACCAACTACTCATCTTGTGCTTGTGGGTTGAACAATTTTTAAGCATTTATTTTCAATTACGTCGAGTTTTCTGTCATTCACATAAAATTAATTAATTTTACTAGATTTTCAAAAAAATTTAATGTACTTCTAATAATTAAAATAAAATTTCTGATTATTTTGATTGATACAAAAGAGAACCATTATATAAAAATTTCTTAACATTTCATTTCAAATTTAAGTATTTAGGTATCTCATTTCTCACTAAATTCTATTCTAGGAAAATAAGTTTTGTTCTAATGTTATAGAATAAATGTTGCAGTTAAAACTGTTTTAAACATTTAGTGTTTGTAATGTTCAAACACTGTTCAAAAAAAATGCAGCAAAAATATTGATTTGAATTTACTTGGCAAACGATAGAAGATTAATATTAAAGATTTTAAATTTGCTAATTAAAGTAGTTTCTTAAGTTATAAAAAGCTATGTGAAGTTATTTATTTATCATTCAGACTTACAGTAAATCATAACAAATCTACCTTTAAATAAAATTTAGAGAATTTGTAAATGACATTCATACATAGCCTACCAATAACGGATCTTATTTGGAAGCAATATCATTTAATAAAAGAAATTTTTCTAGTTTATCATTCTTGCGTTCGAAACTTTTAATTTTTTATTAGAATTAGTTTGAGTTTACTTAAAATTCTCGATATATATTAACTGTTTGTGTTTACAATAGATTTGTAAAAATATAAAAACTTATCACTAAAATAAGAATAATAAAATAAATAAATCTAGTGCTAATAATAAATACAATTCAAATATTAATTGAATAATATTCCAACTGATAGAAAGTAACAGTTGAATTTGAAAACAAATTTTTGCCACAGAAAATACCATGTTGAAAATTTTTCAACACTCCAAATTGTAAATGCCTTACGGCGGTATCTTTGGTGTAAAAGGTCGTACAGAATAAGTATTCTAATCATGACTTTTTACTCTAATGTTCGTGGGTTGTAGAGTTTTCACAGACAACTTGTTTTGAATTTATTAAAATCTAAATTTATTTTCGTATTTAATCAAAAGTGTTAACCTACGAAAAATTTTAACTAAGACATAAATTTGTTGAAACATTTTTTTTCGACAGTTAATCTCTGTGATTAAACAATTTTATTTTTTTGATTTAAACTTCCATAAAAATATGAACTAATAAACGATATATAATGCAGCAGAAAATAGACTTCTTAACAAAAATGTTTTAATAAAATTGTTATCCAGCTATTAAATAAGTGTAATTTTAAAGTAAAACTAATTATAAAGATAATTAAAAAAATTTCAAATATCGTTTTTGTATTCTTTCAAACAATTTTATCAAATTTAATAATATAAATTTAAATATTCCTAATCAAAAATAATTTTATTAACTTGTTTATGATAAAGTTAAAAAGAAAATTTATAAAAATAAATTAAAATCAGAGTAAAAATATTCTATTGGTTATGGTACATTAATATTTAGTTAAAGATTTATCTAAATCTGTAAGCATTTTATAGTTTTTAATTTTATCACTTTAAATATTAAATAAATATTTATTAAAATAAATTTATTAAGAATTGAAATCAGTTAAGTTTCAAGATTTTAAAAATGCTTTGAAAAATAAACTTAAGATGTTATATTATGAATATTTAACAAAAGTGAAAAAATCAATCAGTTAAAAATCACTGATTCAAAACTATTGAACTTTTGAAACGATTAAAAACTTACATTCAGAAACATAAAACTATTTTTGAAACAAAAACAAAATAAATCTGAAAAAAACAAAAGAAGCACTAAAACATAAATCCATGAAACATTATATTTACTTTCAAAGCATCAAGTTTGAGTGAAAAAGGTTTTAAACATATTTATAATTTAACATTTGCGTTAAAAGCATACAGAAACTATTTGAAATGAACTCACAAAAACAAGGCAAACACGTTGTTATATAAAGCACCTAATTTATTACGATCATATCAGTCTATCAACAAAATAGATAATGGTCAGAGAGAATTTTGAAAACTGTTACTGTCATTTGCATTTAACAAAAAAATTTATTGTATTCAATGATATAAAAGAATGCGATGAGCTTGTTTCCTTTCTTTCATATGTTATGTCATTCTTTTGTTACGTGAATTCTAAATGACACTGTCTTCAGTAAACAAATATGTATAATGATTCATTTAAAAATTTCCATAATTTTTTCTGTTTTCGTTGTGTTGATGCCATCATACTACTTTAAAGAAGTACTTAATCTTATTTGACTTAGCAAAAATTTTTATGAAAAAAAGTCTTAAAGCTTTAAGCAAAGGGAATTGCTTCTGTGAAAATTATAATGGTATAAACAAGTTTCTATCAGGTCTTGACTGGTTTTCTGTTTTCAACTCTTCGAAGACATCGATACTATTTAGTCAACCGTTTATTATCATTTACAGAGCTAGTAAAAAATTTCATATTTTTTTATAAAGTCAACAAAAAACTGCATTTGCCCAAATATTTAAAGAATTAACGACATTTAAAAAGTCTCCTATGTAAACAAACTAAAGCAGACCCTTCCACCAAATCTCTCTACAAACATATAACTTATGAATTTTGTCATTTTGCAGGAATCAATAGCCTGTTTGTAAATTTTGAGTTTTCTTAGTAAGTAATATGTGTTTATTTGCAACCGCAACAACGCCCCCTTGCTTGCTAGACAGGTATCATCACTGCTTGGCAAAACTAATAGACCATTGAAGTATAACTAAATACTTTCAATAGAAAACAAAACTACTGTTCTTAAATATAGAAAATAATTACTGCAGCAAACAATTTGATAAGTAATTTAAAAACAGCAATAAACTAAGATAAAAATTCACTTGTAAAATTCATTTCTATGAGATCAAAAAAACTAACCTTAATTTGTTTTCGTTTATAGAAAACAAAGAAATTTTCAACTGTTTTAGTACAAATTAGACAAGTGATTAATATAGTACTAATGATTCTAATTAAGATTAATATAGTACTAATTCAAATGCTGATTTTAAAATTTTATTGAATCATTGAAAAAAAAAGATAACATGAAAATTTTAAAACTGGTATTGTCAATTTCGTTTAATCCTAAAACTATCTTTTATTTAATAGAACGTACCAATGTCCTAAAACTTTTTCTAGAATTTTTCATTTAAATTTGTTTAATTCTAAAAGACAATATCAAAAGTAAACAAGCATCTATAATCTTAATCTTCATTGAATCATTTGCAAATTCTAAACTTTTGTGCTTTTGTTATGTTGATGCCATTATCTTTATTTAGAGAAACAACTTATTGACATAATATCATAATGTATTACGAATAATTGTATTAACACTGATGAACTACAAACCATTTGCAATTTATAATAACAGGAATTTATGTTTTCCGAGTTTATTGGCTTCATTATTCAGTTGCTTATCACTTTTAAGCGACGCTGGTATAAATAAATAATGACTAACATACTTCTTTTTCATAAATCTAATGGTTTGTTGTGTAATTGTTTTCATTTTACTTTTGTTAAATATCTGAAGTTAGTCTTAATAAGCTAACGCTACTATATATCAATGATATAAATTATTCTTCACTTATAGATGTTAGTAGAGAAATTATTAAACTCTTTTGATTTAATATTTAATACAACATTCTTGATTTGGTTCTCAGTAAAGGTGACACGGTATAAGCGATTTCATGTATAATTCAAAAAGACATGTTGATCTATAAGAGGCTGATGACATCATCTGTATGAATTAGACTTATAGTAATCAATAACAAATTTATCTTAGCATAAGATTCAGAAGATTTGAAGTCATTTCCTTTGCGTATTTGTAGTTGGCTTCCATAGATAATCTGTCAAAAGCAGATCTTATTTTGAAGCAAGATCATTCATCAAAAGTAGTTTAAATAAAGTAAATAGTTTCAAGAGGTTTGTTTTTACTCTTTTCAAAGTTCTAATTTAAATATATAAAGTAAAGAATTAATTTCAAACAAGAAATAATCTTTTATTAAGATGTCTTACACATGTTTATAGTTTAACACTTGTGTGAAAAGCATTATTAAAGTGTTTGAAATGAGCTCACAAACACAAAGAAAGTAAGTTGTCTTATAAGGCATTCAATTTTATACCTGATTAGCAAACTGCTGAGTTTATTGCTTTTAATATTTACTTAGATTTGAAAACTGATACTTTCAGTAGCATTTACCGAAAAGATCTTCGATATATAACGATATGAAGAATGCTGTGGACTTGTATATTTCTTTCATATTTTCTGTCTTTCTTTTGCTTGTTAAACTCTGAATGATTCTGTCGTAAGTAAGCAAATATGTAGATTGAGATTTTAAATATTTACAAATTGTTTCTTTTTTCGTTGTATTGATGCCATCATGCTACTAGTAGTATAAAGAAGTAATCCTTTTTGTTTTCACTTTTCGCTACCATAATAACTTTTATGATATACAAAGCTTTTTCTAATTGTCTTGTCAAAAATAAAGTTAATTGTTTGTATTTGAATGTCGACATTTTAATCATAAATATTTTAGTCACATTTAAGATTTTAAATAATGTAGTATTCAAGCTCTCGAGACTTTTACTTTTTTTAAGAAAACTAGTTTACTTAAAAGTTTTAATAGATTTAGATTAATTTTACAAAACGTTTTTGATCTATATTAATTGTTTGTTGTTAAAAAAGAAATGTAAAATTTTAAAAACGTATTACTGCAAATAAAATTAATAAATCTAGTGCTATTAATAAATTCAATTCAAACAATAACTGAAAAGTATTTCAACTGCTATACGGTAGCAGTTGCTTTTCATAACAATTTTTTACTAATGTAAACAGCATGTTGAAAAATGTTCAACACTCCAAATTGTAAATGACTTTCGGCGGTATTTCTGGTGTGGAAGGTCTAACAGAATCATCATACTAATCATGAATATTTACTCTAATGTTTGTGGGTAGTAAACATTTCGCAAACAACTTGTTTTGATTTCGTTAAAATCTAAACTTATTTTCGTATTTAATCAAAAGTGTTATCGTAAGAAGAATTCTAACTAAAAAATAAATTTGTTGAAACATATTTTTTGAACAGTTATTTTCTGTGATTAAACTATTTTGTTTTTGTTGATTTAAACTTACATTAAAGTATGAACTAAACGACAAAAAACGCAGCAGAAAAATGGATTTGTTAATCAAGTCGATTTTCTTCTTGTTGACGGCGTTTTTCATCTTGTTGACGATGTTTTTCTTCTTGTTGACGACGTTTTTCTTCTTGTTGATGGCGTTTTTCTTCTTGTAATCGAAGATTTTCTTGTTCTTGTTGACGAAGCATCATTTCTCTTTGGTGGTAATTTGCTGACGCTTGTTGCATTCGCTGATATTCAGCTAGACGCTTTATTCTCTCCTGTTCTTCTCTATCTCGTTGAAGTCTTTCTTGCTGTTCCTGCTTACGAAGTCTATTTTCTTCTTGTTGGCGGCGTTTTTCTTCTTCTTGTTGACGAAGCATCATTTCTCTTTGGTGGTAATCTGCTGACGTTTGTTGCATTCGCTGATATTCAGATAGACGCTTTATTCTCTCCTGTTCTTCTCTTTCTCGTTGAAGTCTTTCTTGCTGTTGCTGCTTACGAAGTCTATTTTCGTCTTGTTGACGACGTTTTTCTTCTTGTTGACGACGTTTTTCTTCTTGTTGACGACGTTTTTCTTCTTGTTGACGGCGTTTTTCTTCTTGTCGACGCATCTTTTCTTGCTCACGTTGAACACGTTTTTCTTCCTGTTGACGACGTTTTTCTCCTTGTTGTCGCTTATAGATTTCACTTGTAGAATTCCACATTATGATAAAATCAAAAAGTATTCTAAGCTTATTCCCTTAAGTCCTGTCAAAAATTTACATGAAATTTTGTACAGAAAAACTTATTATAAAATTGATGAATTTATTTATTTGAATAAGATTTACAAATCAAAAATGATGTCACACTAAAAGTAAAAGAAGAACGTTAATTAAAAATTATACACTATTTATTTTTACTACTACTTTTGCCATAAATATTTTCTTTGCTTGAACTGTTTTTTAAGTTAAAGTAAAGAATTTGTTTACACAAATCTGCCAACAGATAATTTATTAAGAATTATTTTCTTTTTTTTATATTATTAAATATCTAGGTTTCAAAATTTTCTAGTGATTTCAAACGGTCAAAAAATAAATGAGTCTTAAAAAACAAATCATTTTAAAAACGTTTATAAATAATTATAGCAATTATAGAAAAGTATTTAACACTTAATAGTTTATTAACGAAAGTTTGCAGTAAAAGATTTTAACAAAATTATAACAAAATATTTTAATAAAAGTTTACTAATCAATAATAATTTACTTTGATTTATATTAACTATGATAACTTAGATATAATTTAAAAAAAATAAGATAATATTTAAACAAATTTATTTTCTAAAAAGTAATTTAAAATTTGATCCAACCAAAAACAGAGTAACAAGACAATTAGACATCAAAAACTATTTAGGCCTATACTCTAAAAAACTTCCTTTGTGAGATATTCACCCAGGACTAGTCGCTATCAGATGTAAAATCAAATGGCCCTACACTGCAGGTTATTTTATAAAATATATTGAGGGTTTCCAAACATTTTTTACAAATTCATTTTTTTAGTTATTTTTTTAAATCTATACACTCTTAATAAAAAAATCAATTAATTCTTTGCTAATTAATTATTAATGAAAAATTAAAAAAAAAAATCTAGTTTTTTTTCTAAGGAGATTTTTTAATACCTAATAAACATATAAGCTAATTTATTCCAAAGGTAGCTCTATTCGTATAAGAAAGTTATAACTTGCTGTAACTGCTGCTTATGATTCTTAGTTTCAAACCTATAACTAAAGGTAAAATCAAAAGTTATTTATCAATTGTCTTTAATTTCCATTTATTTTCTAAAATCATTATTTAAAGTCATAAGTAATTGACTTCATGACTTTTCTTCTTACTACACTATAACATTGTTAATACTTACAACTTTACAACATATTTATATTTTACAAAATGATGATTTTACAGAAATAAACAAGTTTTAATAAATTAATAACTATTCTTATGACTGAAAATATTGTTTCTGTACTAGTTCTTTTATGCTATTAACTATTTATTAGTTGAAAATATTGTTATTATTTTATATATATTTTTTTATTTTAAGGAATTTTCGATAAAATTTTTTTATCTTTTTTTTCGGTCAAATTGTTTTGAATCTTTACATATTCTTAGAGTTAAACCAATTTTCCAAATAACAAAATTACTTGATTTAAAAAATAAATGTAAAAACGTTTTATAAAAGTTTTTTATTTCTTATCTTAATATTTTATGAATGTATTTAATTTATTTATCTTATTATTTTTAATTATTATACAATAATTATACAAAATCATTGTAATTATTTTGATGATTGATAAACAGGATAACAACTTAAAAAATATTGGTAATGATTTTATACTTCAATTTTCTTCAGCAATCGAAATAATTAAATGTTTTCATGTAGCTAAGAGTTTATTAAAACTAGATTATCTAAAAACTGATAATATAAAATTTGTTTTGTTTTAATTTTATCAGCTTATCAATTAGTTTTTCTTTTTTGGCTACATAAATGAAACGTCTTAATAAATCTTTGTCTTTTATAAAGTTATGACAATTTATTGATAGAAATTTAAAAAGCTTTTATACTTTTTTTCGTTTTAAGAATGCATCCAATTGCGATATGAAGACACTTAGCATAAAAATAATAAATGGGAAGTTTTCGCAGCAGATCACTCTAACCAGCGATCTGTTTTCTGCAAGCAATTAAAGGAAAATGAAAAAATATGATATTAAGGAAGAGGAAAATTTTTGGTAACAACTATTTCATGCTTTTCTTGTTTATTTAAAGTTTGTACAACTAGCTTTATGTTAGAAGCAAACAAAGTTAAATAAGCCTCAAAATTTCATGTGAAAACTGTTGTTATTTAAGTTTATATGACAGTTTTACTCGTCATTGCTGTTTACCGCTAATGTTAATTGAAAAAAGAAAATGAAATCACAATTAGAAGTGATATACATTTTATTAGAGCAGATGATTTAAATTGAATGTACTATATCACTAAAAGTATATATAGATTCTATTTATATAAGGTTTTCAATCTAAAATGTCATATGGCGGCGATGAATCATCAAATGATTTACTATCAGGAAGCGATGACGTCATGTACAGCATAATGTTTAACTTTTATTAATTATATATTTATCATGACAGTAACAACAATGTTGTCATCTCAAAAGTCGAAGATATGGTAATTTCAGGCTGTAGTTGTGTTTAGAAAGTAATGTGTTTAAATAATTCTGCAAGTAGTTTGTTAACTGCAAAATTTGCATCAAAACAAACACTGCTTAGTGAGTTTTTGTTTGAAACAAACTGGCTAGAATATAGTTATGTGTTTATGTAATCTTTGCAGTTCGTTTTGTTTTCGATAGTTTGTTAAATGCTTCGAACTATTTGCTGACTACTTGGTGTTTAGTAAACATATTTTCAATCGTTTTAATAATAAAGTCTGAAAAACTTATAAATTTCAGTTTTTTGAAGTAATTTATTAGCAGTAAAATTGAATATGAAAAAAAAACTTAGTTTAAGCTACTTTTGAGTTACAAAATCAGTTTTATGAAATTCTAAAATGATTTACCTATTATTGGATGAATAAATTAATTATAGAAAGTGGAAGGTTGAAGGAGTTTTCTAAATGTTTTAGAAAAAATGCAAGATATTAATAAAAAAGCATATAGAAGCACTACAGATAAAAAAATCATGCACTTTCAAATAATACTTTTAGCATTTATTTGACTAGTACCTCTCTTACTTGATAAAAACATCCAATTTTAGACGGAACCTGAGAATAAAGCTTAATTGCTAAACAAACAATCTAATAGTGGTTTTATAACCGATGATGGCAACAATCCTTTTCTTTCCTACTCCAACATTCTTAAAAATGTTTCTGAGATGATAGATCTTGACATAGCGCAGGATATGGTTGCTAAGACTATCTCTTCTGTAAAATTATCAGTTTCCAAAACCTCCCAATCATACTACTCTCTAATTTTTAGGAAAGACTACTTTCATCTTATTACTAGCCTTATGTCTACTCTTTAACATCACTATAAGGCGAGGAAGAGTCCAGCTTTGGTAACATCACAAAATTAAATTACTGTAGCCGAAGTCAATCATCATATTTGCAGGTTCATCAGTGCTTTTTTCAACAAAAGTTCTTTCTGCAGCTTACTCACAAAATTTCAAGGCTGGTTTCATGAAATTTCTAATTTTACATGGGCTCATATTATATCGGGACTGTAATTGACGATTCTATAAAGAGTAAATTGATTTACAATTATTTTTCACTTTTTGAAGTTGATTATCTGAAATTTAGTTAGTTAATATCTCACTTGTATCCAACAGGCATTGTTTTAAACTTTGGGTAATTTTCAAACAGCTGATAGTTAGCTGGGCCGTCGCTAACCCCCAACGTGGTTGAGTCATCAATTCAACTGTCTTATCATCTAACTCACCTAGCATAAATATGTCAGTTAGTTTGATAGTCTGAATATCATGTGAAAAAAAATTAAGCTACCCTAAATACCAATGAATTAGAAATAATAAAATCTCGTAGAAATAATGGTTATTATTAAATAAAATAAATAAATAATTTATGGTTATTTGAAAACCTGCAGTTTCTATTATTCATTTTTTATTTTCGTCAATTCAATACAGTTTTTTATACAAAAAAAAATTAAGTTAAATTATTTCTACAAATAACAAAAGTTTGTATTTCAGTTACTCAATCAAATTAATGATGTAATTAGCTTTAGTTGTTGTTTCATTCATTCATCAAAATTTTAACAATTCTATTCAAACTGAAAATTTTATGCGTAATTACAAATACTACGTGAAGGGAAAATATTCAACAAAAAACTCAATAAAATCATCTTCATTGTTGGCTTGCCATATAAGCAAAAATTGAAAACTATTTCAATCAGTATTTTTGGTTTTTAGCTGCTTAAAAATTTAGAGTTAAACTACTTTTCAACAAAACTTCATTTATTAAATAATATTCTGTATAAAAGTTGACATACAACAAATTTATACTTAGAGGTTTATTTCATTGATGTACACCTTTTAATATAATTGTATTTAATAATTACGAATAAAAACTTTTTTTGAGCAAACTAAGTATTTCTACTCAGAATTTTAGTTAAAATAGAAAACTAAGCGGCATATTTAATATTTATAATTAATAAATTAATAATTACACGTTTAAAATGCCAGATAAATTGTTTCTGTGATTATTGATTAGAATAAATTTAAAGCAATGTTGTAATTTACAAATAGAATTATGTTATTTAACCAAAATTATTTTTGCACTAACATTAGAAGTTCTGTTCATTTCGGAAACTATTTTTTAAATAAGGTTTCATTTGGCATTTGGAAAATTTAGTTAATTTAAAATTTGATTTAAAACGATTTAACTCTGTTTAAAAAATATTTACAAAAAAAGCCTTATCAATTAATTTTTAACAATAAAAAAACAAAGAAAAATTTATTTTGCTTTGTTGTACAAAACATCTACCAATCTAGAATTTATACAATTCATTAAAGTGGTTCAATAAAATACTAATTATGTTTCTGAATATTTGTTGTTGTAACCAAAATACACTAACCGCTGGGTAGCGCACAGAGTAAAAAAATTTAATATTTTTTTGTTAAGAATTTAATAATAAAGATTTTTTGTTGACTATCTAAGCTAATCATAATAAAAAAGATATTTATTTAGAAGCAACTTTGATTTTGTGAATATGAATTCAAACATGTCACCAAAATGAGAAAAAAGTTTTGTTCATACAATAAAATAAATAAATAAACTTCTAATTTTCAAAAAACTGAAAATATACTTTAAAGTATACATAAAATTATTGCTAGAGATCAACTGTAAAAATTTTCAAAAAAATTTGATAAACTTTTGTTAAAAATTGTAATTCTATTTGAAGTTTTCATTTCCACTATAGTGCGTTATCAAACATAACAAATATTTCAATCTTAATATAACTTCGAAACATTATAATGTTTATCTTGAAAATAGATGAAACAACTGAAATTAGCTATTATTATAAAAAGTGATTTACTTTTCAGGAGTTAATAATCAAAAATAAATCTTTGATAAGTATGTAAACAAAGATTATCTAGTCTATAATTGTTATAAACAGTTTAAGAACAAAAAACTAACCTGGCTTCTGACTTGATTTTCTTTTAATGTTTATTTGTCAGCACGACTACTAAGTTTCTATTGAGGTTTATTTACATTAACTTGGTTTAAATCTAATTTAATGAATCTATTACTGGACATTATTTATTATGATTCTTAATTTTAGTCAGAAAACATTTTAAATGTCTTCTGATTACTTGCTGCAAAGCATCATCAGATGACTTCACCTCTAAAAACCAAAATTTATCATAACGTTTACTGATGTCATCTTTTTCAAATTTGTTTTAGTATTAGAAAAATAAAACAAAAATATACAACTTGTAAAGTATTCTAATTAATTTGAATTTAACTTTGCGTAGTCTTCAATTTTAATAAATTTTTATTAATATTTCAAGTTTGATGCAATTACTGTAAGTTTTAAAGTGTAAAGTTGTAAAAGAACATTTTTTTAAATTAGAAATTAGAAAATATTTACAATCATTAAAGTCTGATTTTTCGCTTCAGATGTACTTCTCATGAGACAAAAATTTTGAAAATTTTCATTAAATTTTTTCAAAAATTTTAAACTAGTTATTCCGTGGTTCCTTAATATGTCTATTTATTATACAATTTGTTCTTACAAATTTAAATTGTCCAAACCGTTATTCTTTTTGCTCTTAGAAATCAAATAGAAAACAAACATTTCAAAAAAACTTCATAGAATTGTCTTTTATAAGAGAATAATTAATTTCACTCTAATGACTTTAAAATTATTAAAAAATTGTTGTTCAACATCAATAGTAAGATTCTCTGAAGACACTAAATAAAGTTTTGTTAAAATCTCATTTTATCTTTGCAGCTTTTATTTCCGCTAGAGTGCGCTATCAAATATAAAAACAAAACGATGTTTATTTCAAAACTTCAAACTGTTTGACTTATCTGTGAATGTTTACCTAACAAGTATTTTTCATTAGAGGAAATAAGGTTTTGCGTTTTCTTCAGATTGCTTGATGTTTACAAATTCCTTGTAAAGGTAAATCTTCCCACTTAAATTGATTTTAATTTTTAATCATCATTTCAAATATTTATTACAAATTTGTTGCATGCAAAATAGTTTTTTTGTTGAATTTCATTTCATATTCTTTTCATATAAATAGTAAACTTTTAAAAATTCTTAGATTTTTAATAATTTTTTTAACTTAAAACTATTTGAATCAAATTATTTAATTTGAAATTTCATTTTTAACGATTTAACCCTGCTTAAAAAATATTTACTAAAAAAAGTTTAATCAATTAATCTTTAACAATAAATATGAAAAAACCATTAATTTGCTTTGTAGCAAGAAACATGAACCAATCTACAATTTGTGCAATTCATTAAAGTGGTTCAATATAATACTAATTAAGTTTCATAATATTTGTTGCTGTAACCAAAACACGATAACTGCTAGATGCGCAAAGAATGAAAAGGAAAAGTTTTTGATTAAAAATTGAATATTTAGTAGTTTTTGTTGACTATCTAAGCTAGTCATAATAAAAAGTTATTTATTTAGAAGAAACTTTGATTTTGTAGAATTGAATTCAAAAATATCACCCTAAAGTGAAAACAGTTTTGTACATGCAATAAAATAAATAAATAACTTCTAATTTTCTAAAACTGTAAATATACTTTACAGTATACATAAAATTAATGCTAGAGATCAGCTGTAAACATTTTCAATAAAATTTGATGAACTTTTTTTTAAAACTGTAATTCTATTTGAAATTTTCATTTCCACTATAGTGCGCTATCAAACATAAAAAATATTTCGATCTTAATATGATTTTGAAGCATTATAATATTTATCTTGAAAATAAGATAAACAACTGAAATTATTTGTTATTATAAAAACTAATTTACTTTTTAGTAATTGATAATCTAAAAATATATATTTGATGAGTATGTAAACAAAGATTATTTAGTTTATAATTGTTATAAACAGTTTGAGAATAAAAAACTCACATGGCTTCTGACTTGAATTTCTTTTAATGTTTATTTGTCAGCACGACCACCAAGTTTCTATTAAAGCATCAATGTAGAAATCACTTGAAATCTGACTGAAATAAAACATCGTAAAAAAATTATTTTCTCAAATAATTACAACCTTAGACTGATTTCGTTCGTATAGCAAATAAGTTACCTCTATATTCTTTAATAACTTACGTGTTAGTTTTAATGTCAAATTATTATTGGAACATTTCTTGTCAACAAAAAGATTATTTTTATAGGAAGAAAAATTAAATTCTAAAATCTGGGTAATTGGTTTAAACTTGATCGCACAAACTCTGGGTTGTAATGAAGTTATATAAAATGAAAATTATATTTACATGACCAGACTTTATGTAAATTTAGTACTAAATCTTGGATACAATTTTGGAGTTGAAATACTTTTCAACGAAACTTCTTTTAATAAATAATTTGTCTGCAAAAAATTATATGAAAGAAAAATTAGGTTAAAAGTTTATTCCATTATTACAAAGATGATACTGAAAATGTGACAGAATATTTTCTAAAACAAAACCCCATTTTCAGTAAAATTAAGTAATTTTACTTTAAAAAATCTTTATAAACTCGTTTGATACAACTTCTTTAAAAATTTTGAATAAATAAGATTTGAAGCACATTATAAAATTATAATAAATATTATAAAAAAAAATTAATATATATACAAAAATAGAAAAAACTTATGCAAAAGAGTATTTAATTTAATTGTTTGTAAAGTATTTTGATACTTATTTCTTATAAATAAAAAAAAATTGCTGGAGTAAAACACAATTTTTTGAAAATCGTCTTATTTAGATAGTGAAAAGCCTGATTCAGCCACTTTTAATTTAGATTTTGTTAAATTATCTAACTAATTATACTTTTTCTCTGTATTTATCTGCAATTAAATTGCAGATGAAACAAGAAAAGAAACAGTTCTCAGAAATCCAGAAGTATTATTTACTAATTTACTATATTATTTATAAATTATATTACTATAACTTAATTACTGATATTTCACTAATTTTAACGTAAAAAAACATTAGTCACTCTAAAATGAGATAATAGCATAGATAATAGTAATGAAATTTAACACTACAATTTACAATGTGAAAACAACTATTCAAAATTACTTTTCGATACTGGACACTACTTCTTATAAAATTAACATTTAAAAATATAATTCAATTTCAATTGATTTTTCTTTAAAACATTTCAATCAATAAAAACTTTACAACTTTTACTTCAAAATCAAGATTCAATATCAGATATAATGATAAATAATGAAGCTGCATTAGTTTTTATAGTAAAATCCAAATTAAATTAAATTTTTTTCGGTTTACAAAAATTGTTAGATCAGAGTTTAACAAAATTAAAATTTGATATTTAATTAAGATTGTAACTAACTTAATTTTAAACAAATCATTAAATTTCTTCCACAAATCTCTACCGAAAATAAGCAACTTTCAAATTTGTTGCTACTAGTCAAAGTATAAATTAGTCTGTAAACAAAAATAGATTTATAACATGTTTAAGAAAGCTTTTATAGTATTTGATTGCTGACATCCATTAAGAAAAATTTTTTCAACAATTACTTCTATGTTCTAGAATAAAGTTTCATAAGACTTGTTTTACTGAAGTTTACAATTAAAAGAAAATTACAAATTTTTACCAAGAAGTAAGTTTAAACTAACAAGGGTTTCAAGTGAAATATTTTACAAATTTGGAATGATTGTCGTTTAATTGTAAATTAGCTTTGATTTAATGAAAAATAGAATATGTAAAAATGAATAAGTCTGTTGGCTGTTGTACTAGAAATGAAAACGAGATAGAAAGTTTTAATTTTTTTTAAAAACAAATAATTAAATTAGAATTAAAAAGAAGTTTTTATAAACAGATTTAACTTTTAATTTTTTTAATGAGTAAACAAATTATTTATCAGATTATCAAATATTGTAATTTTCTTTTAAATTTATTTGTTGATTGCTTGATGTTTACAAAGTCCTCGTAGAAGTGTAATTTAAATTTTTAAATATTTTTAGTTTTTTAGATATAAAATAAAAATGATATACAAACAACATTTTTTGTAAGGTGCGTGCAATAACAAATATTTAAAATTTCAATAGTCTTCTGTTTAATTATTTTACAGATTTGTTTAATTTGTAGATTGGTTTATGTTTACGTTTTCAGGTTACGTTTTATTAAAAACTTTAAATAATTTCATCTAAAATCTTCAAAGCATTATTCCAAGCATTACAATAAGGGCTATAGAACGCTAAATGGTTCCTTGTAATATTAGAAATTGAAAATGATATTCTAATTTAAAGTTTTAGTTTTTCCTCAAATTTCTTATTTCAAAGTAAAAATATTTTTCATTAAATTATTAACTATAAGATAACTGTCAATGTTAATAATTCAAAATAAATTGATATTTGATATTAGTATAAAACTTACTATTTTTAAATTAGATTGTTAACCTTAAATAATTAAAACGTTTACAATTCTGTAAATGAAAAAATAATATATGATATTTCATCTTACAAACAAAAATGTTCAAATTTCTTGATATTTGTCGATTGATTTAAACTTTTGTGAAGATTAAAAAGAGATTTGTCCAACTGATACTGATTGATTTCGGTTAAATAGTATAAAACAAAAAAATATATTGTTTGCTGATTAATTTTATTTTCTAGAGTATAAGTAGAAATACTAATTTCGTTGAAATAAAAGTTTTACATTGCTAAACATTTTGTCACGTTGTCAGTAACTATATGTTTACAAGCTTTGACCTAAATTACTTTTTTGTTAATTGTTGTAAAGAATAGAAACTCAAGTTATTATACTTAATTATAATTTCGTTGAAAAGTAATTCAACTCCAAATTTCTAAACGATTGTAAATCAATTATAGTGTCCAGTTTGAATGTACTTTTCATTATTTATAAACTTTTCTGAAATCTAGTTTTTATGGGATCAAGTTCAAACGATTAAATTTTTCTAGTTTCAATAATAAACTTCTTGTTGACAGATAATGCTGAAATAGAAAAATCGATTTTTAAGTTGATAAGAAAATTTGATTATAAATCTATTTTTGTAGTAAACAAAAGTAGGTTAAGATTATAAATAGGTTAAAAGTAAGTTTGTTACGAAGTTTAATTTAATTTAAGGTTACTTTAATGCTTCAACAGAATTTTATTTGTCGCGATTGTAACAATTTTAAGTTTTTGAAAAACTAAGTACAATTTACTTACTAAAAATTGTGAGTATTATAAGGTTTAGAAATTCTGTTGGTTTGATCTTCAAAATATTTCTGGAAATAGTTTCAGAAAATTTTTTTAAAAAGTAAAAATAAAAACTATTTATTATGAGTAGTATTTTCTTTTTCATAATTAACCGTTTAGCTTTTCAAGCAATTTTTTTCTAACATTAGTCAAAATATTTCTTTTGTTTACATAATGTAATTAAAATTAGGTTATATTTTTCTATCTTTTTTAGTTTTTATTTAATTAATTATTATAAATAAATCTACATTTAACTTCAAGAAATATCAATTAAAAATTATATTTAACTATATATAAAATATTCAAAGTGATTTTTACAAATATTAATTTTAAATGTTACTGCATTAAAGTAATAAATAATGAATAACTAACGAATAATTACTGGTTATTTTAAATTGAAATACTTTTAATTTTAATTTTGAAATTTTTCAACGAAAATTTAATTATAAATCAGTTAAATAAAATGTTTCCAATTTTCACGAGAAATGACATAAGAACTTTAAGTATAAATTTTATTTCGTTTTTAAACGCGTCACTTGTATTATGATGGAAATTTGCTTTCCTATTAATACTTTCAGTTAATTATAAAAATTATTTACGGCATCACCAAAAACTGCTTCAAATGTAGTTTTATCTGAAATTTTTTATCATATGATTAAAAATATTTAATTTTCTATATTGTTATTTTAAATTTGTGGTTTTACCAAAGTTTTGAAATTTCTATTGCAACAACAAAAGTTTTTTAATTTTTTAATTTTTATTTCTCTATTTGCAACAATTTTTTTAATTACACTTTTTTTATTTTAGCTTAATAAAATCTCCATTTACAAGCTTACTACAAATAGTTTAGAGTTTGAATAATTTTAAATTATCTTTTATGAGCTAAGATAAGTAAGATAATTATTTTACTGATATCTGATTTTAAAGCAAACCAATAATATCCTTATCACAATAATATTTTCAATAAAATTAAAAATGTATTTATAAAATGAGCTACATTTAACGATACCACAAACATCAGATTTTATGCCGATATTATATAACTGCATAAATACAGAGTGAAGCAACAAGCGAATAGGATTCTCAGGAGAAATTCTCTTTAAAACTTTATTCATCTTTTATTTTCGGCAATTCAATACAATTTTTTATACAAATAAAAATTAAGTTAAATTATTTTTACAAATAACAAAAGTTTGTATTTCAGTTACTCAATCAAATTAATGATGTAATTAGCTTTAGTTGTTGTTTCATTCATTCTTCAAAATTCTAACAATTCTATTGAAATTGAAAATTTTATGCGTAATTACAGATACTAAGTCAAGGGAAAATATTCAACAAAAAACTCAATAAAATCATCTTAATTATTTGTTCGCTTGCCACATAAGCAAAAAGTGAAAACTATTTCAATCAGTATTTTTGGTTTTAGCTGCTTAACAATTTAGAGTCAAACTACTTTTCAACAAAACTTCATTTATTAAATAAGTTGAATATCTTGAGTTTTTATTCTGTACAAAAGTTGACATACAACAAATTTATACTTAGAGGTTTATATCATTGATGTACTTCTTTTAATATAATTGTATTTAATAATTACGAATAAAAACTTTTTTTTTGAGCAAACTAGGTATTTCTACTCAGAATTTTAGTTAAAATAGAAAACTAAGCGGCATACTTAATATTTATAATTAATAAATTAATAATTACACGTTTAAAATGCCAGATAAATTGTTTCTGTGATTATTGATTAGAATAAATTTAAAGCAATGTTGTAATTAACAAATAGAATTATGTTATTTAACCAACATTTTTTTTGCAGTTAACATTAGAATTTCTATTCATTATGAAAACTATTTTTTATTTAAGGTTTTATTTAGCATTTTGAAAATTTAGTTAATTTGAAATCTCAGAAAAAGCCAATTGAAAAAGTATTACTAAAGATATATGTGCTACTTAAATAAAGAAAATTTGCAGCTAACATTAGAAATTATGTTTATTATGGAAACTAAATTTTAAAGTGATTTGATGTTTTTTGAAATAATAAGCTAATTTGAAATTTTATTTTTAACGATTTAACTCTGTTTAAAAAATATTTACAAAAAAAGCCTAATGATTATATTTTAACAATAAGAAAAACAAAGAAAAATTAATTTTGCTTTGTTGTACAAAACATCCACCAATCTAGAATTTATACAATTCATTAAAGTGGTTCAATAAAATACTAATTATGTTTCTGAATACTGTTGTTGTAACCTAAATACACTAACCGCTAGGTGGCGCACAGAGTAAAAAAAATTTTTATTAAGAATTTAGTAATAAAGATTTTTGTTCACTATCTAAGCTATTCATAATAAAAATAAAAAAAGTTATTTATTTAGAAGCAACTTTGATTTTGTGGAAATGAATTCAAAAATATCACCCTAAAGTGAAAACAGTTTTGTGCCTGCAATAAAATATATAAATAACTTCTAATTTTCTAAAACTGTAAATATACTTTACAGTATACTTAAAATTATTGCTAGAGATCAGCTGTAAACATTTTCACAAAAATTTGATAAACTTTTGTTAAAAACTGTAATTCTACTTGAAGTTTTCATTTCCACTATAGTGTGCTATCAAACATAAAAAATATTTCAATCTTAATATAACTTCGAAACATTATATTATTTATCTTGGAAATAGATTAAACAACTGAAATTAGTTATTATTATAAAAACTGATCTTTGTATGGTATTTGATAATCTAAAAATATATCTTTGAAGAGTATGTAAACAAAGATTATATAGTCTATAATTGTTATAAATAGTTTATAAACAAAAAAATTCACATGGCTTCTGACTTGATTTTCTTTTAATGTTTATTTGTCAGCACGACCACTAAGTTTCTATTGAAGCATTAATGTAGAAATCACTTTAAATCTGACTCAAATAAAACTTCTTACAAGATTAATTTCTCAACTACTTACAACCTTAAACTAATTTCGTTTGTATAACAAATTGATTACATCTTAATTTTTTAATAAATTATGTATCAGTTTTAATGTCGAAATTACTATTTGACCTTTGGCTTTTCAACAAAGAGACTATTTTTATTTAAAGAAACAATTAAATTCTATTATTTTGCATAATTAACAAAGAAGACAATAAACTATTCTTAATTTGTTTGCAAAGTCAGATATACAATTAGGTTTGTATGATTAATAAGAAAAAAAATGATTTTAAGAAGAATAAAATTTTAGTAATTTTTAAAATGTAATTTTACTACTATAGACTTACGAAAGACGAAATTAACAACTTTAGAAAATTTGTTTTTTTTGCCTCTTTTTGTTATATAACAAGACATTTTGATAAAATAGATAAAAAAATGAAACTTTCAAATTATTGACTTTAACTTGAAGTAATGTTTGCAAAAATATATTTATGTATGGTTGTAAAAAAAAATGTTTTAAAATTCGTATTTTGTGGTTTCTTCAAATATTATTTATACTTTACTGATATTATTATTGAAAAAATATTGTTATGATGTTACTCTAAACCTAAAATAACAATTTTGATTTTTTTATTAAAATCAAAAATTAATTTTTTCATTAAATTGAAAAAAGAAAGGAACTAAGCTAATATATAATAACTATAAAATTTTATAACAGTTACATTTAATTTTATATAAAATATTTGAGGTGATGTTTACAGATAACAATTATAACTTTTACAACATGTATATTTTGATAGTTAAAAGCAAATGTAATTTTTATTACTTAAATAGTGAATACAGTTTACCATAAATTAACTTTCGAAATTGAATAAAAAACTTTCTGAGACATAAGTATTTATATTTAGTTAAAACAAATATTAATTTTTCTTGCGTAGTCACCAAGCAAGACAAAAATCTATTTAATAAAAAGAGAAAAATAATAAACCATT